>BQXS01000140.1:10873-25541 GCA_024181965.1 Aduncisulcus paluster
CACAAAACAACCTTGTTGAGGGTGTAGCTCAGTTGGTAGAGCGTTCGGCTCCAGTCCGATTGGTCGGGGGTTCAAGTCCCTTCGTCCTCATATTTTAAATTTTTTTTTTTATTGGGGGAATTTTTCAGCTTTTGGATGAATTACGCGCTAAATTTTAAGAAATTGAATTTATTAAAGCGAAAAATGGAAAAATATAATTGAAAAAGTTACATTTAGCAAAACAGGGAAAAGTCGACGTGTATGCGAATTAACAGGAAAATATTTCGGAAATATCAATAAAAAGTGGGATATATTCTTATTTTTGGAACTTTAACTGATTTGATGTTCGTTTAATGATTTGGTAAGCAAATGGATGGAATATTCCGAGTTTGTCAAAATTCGAAATCAAATGGCAAGATGAAGGAACAAAACAAGACTCAACAATTCCACCACTCGATGTCATCAATTCGTGAATACAACATGTCAAGAAATGAGCAAGATTGCAATCTTCAATGAGGATTGGAGAATAAATATTTTGATACACACCATCAACTCCTTCCATAGAATGTTTAATATCGGGATCTTCCTCAATTTTTTGGAGAATTGAACAAATTAATTTGACGTGTTCAATAAAATCACCACGCTCTTCCCCAATTGATTGAATTAGAGAGGATTTTGAGAGGATACCATCAGATCCTGAAGAAAACAGTCCATTTTCAATCAGTGAACCATATGGACATAGCCATAATTCAATGATTTTCCTATGTGGAAAGCCTTCAAGTGATGAGGTTGGAAACAACGGGAAATGGTTTGTCGAAAGATGAACATTAAGGTAAGCATAGTGTAACTTCAGGAATTGCGGAATATAATGGAATTTTTTCTTTACGTCTTCATATCTTTTTCTTAATTCCCTCGATCCTTTCCATCTTTTCACGACACAATGATCCCTAACGAAAGAAACACATTCATTGATCATCGAGAAAGAACAAAATGGCAGAATAGCCGAGAAGATCTTAAGCATGGTAATCACACACATATATTGGAGACCATAAAGGGAATTGCTTTTATGTGGACCAAAATAAGAAAACCGATAGGTGTATTTCTTGGAGGGTCTTGGAAATGGATTACAAAGCGATATAGAAAAACGTGAGAAAAGAGAAGAGAAAAAACATAAAAATTGTTTCAATAAGGGTTGAGGAAAAGAATTAATCTTGAAAAATGAATTCAAGAATAATGGTTCACTCTCAGAGGATTTTGAGGAATTATCCAGAGCCGGACTTGGAGGAACGATATCAGACGAAGATTCAGAAATAAGAGATTTATCTCCTTCTTCTGGATGTCCTTCTTTGCTTGAAGACAACAAGTGAGAGTCAATGAATTTGTCAAACTGATGGCGAATAAAATCGAATATCTTATTTGAAAGATCGGTGTTCATTTTAAGAATCCATGCATTTACGCATGACAAACAATTCTGTAAGATCTCAAACGTAAGAGAAATATCGTGAGATTGGTACTCTAAAAGAACAATTTCCGGAGATAACATAAGATCAAGGCAGGAAAGAGGGTCACATTTGGCAAAAGCATGGCCAAGAAGATTGAAGAATAAGAATTGGAATATCTCTGATGTTTCTTCCACAATCGGTTGCATTATTTTTGACTCTGATTTTGTTGAAATTACATGCTCAATATATATTTCAATGGAAGGTCTAAATCGTTGGAAAATCTCTTTCGGAGTCAAATCTTTTCTCACAATTTGAAAAGAACCTTCAGAAATTTTGAATTCTCCAACAGAAGTTAGAACAAAAGTCTCCACCATTTTTATCACGTCAAGCATTTTGATCCCCAAAATAGATTCTTTTGAGAAATCAATGTATTGGGCACATTGGATAAAGTATGCTACGAGTGATTTGTCATGCCCATAATCCATCATTCTTTTTGGAACATGGAAATGATTAATAAAATATACATACACTGGTGAGAAATGAGTAGAACAACAAAACCTTTTAATGTAAGAAAATGCATCATGTCGTTGATGAGTCGTCATGCCATCAAACCAAGGAATAAAGCACTTAGACAGGATTTTAACAACATATTTTTCTTTCGCTGGATGTTCGATGAGATATTTGGATTTGCTTGAGTTATATTCATCTTTGATAGCAAATTCAACGATGGACACGAAGCCTGAAGTTTGGTCGACATGAGTTAAAACATTGGAATGTTGCTCTAAAAGTGGGAATAAAAGCTTTACCGACAGTTCACTTCTATCTTTTGACCCATGCACGAGATGATGGAATATTCGCAGAAGAGTTTCCAATATTTTGGTATAGAAAGCACGAGTTAAGGAGGACTCCAAAGGACTTGTGGGGGACAAAAGATGGCATAAATGTTCAACCATATTAACAGTCCATTCGAGGATTGGAGCTGCAGAACTGGATTTGTCAAGACTCTCAAGTTTAGCAGCAACGTGAAGATGGGGATCCAATTTCAAAAATCGTTGGGGATAAAAGATAATTGCCCCCAACTCTGTGATTTTTGTTCCAAGTTCGAAAGCCAATAATGAACAGGCATCAACAAAAGAAAGAAAACTAATCATCCCATCCATTTGTCTTTTGTGAGGTATATTGGAGCATTCAAGATACATGCAACTCTTAGTGTGGGTTATAAATTGAACGCAATGGTTAATAATCGAGGGATCATCTTTCAATGTAAACTTTGACGCCATTGATAAGGATAATTGTGTTGATGAGGAGTCATTTTCAAGATGGTGAACTTTAAATGCAAGTTCATGCATGAATTTTGACACATAGTAACCCATATCGCTTGTTATATACATCATTACTGAGGGATTTAATGAGAATTCAGAAATGAGGGGAGGGATGGACAAATGAATGGGGAATCCAAAGTTATATGTGGATCTTGGTAAAGTGTGAAGCGGAGGAGAAATACCGAAAATCTTTGTGTCCTCAGAATCAGTCGATTCTAATGGCATCTTATCACATTCGTCAAACCAAAGCTGCATTCGATGGGTAAGAATTGAAGTTATCTCAATAATATCGGGAAATAATGCAATAATACTCTCCTCAAACGTTGAATGATCAAGCTTATACCTGCAAAAGTTGCACAATGAACTCATGAACATAATATTTAACATTGGAGGTGGATTGGAGGGAGAGAAAGCAATTGGCGAATCTGCAGAACATAGAGTTTCTGATATAATACCTAATCTTAGCCTAAATACATGAGCCAATGAACATATTTCATCGACCAAAAAGATAGGATCATGGCAAAGTGATGATTTCAGACTTATTAATAATGCCATGACCTCTTGAATAACGAAATATTCTTCTTCAACACAACGTAACAATTGATAATGAATTATATCGAATGTTTTTTGTTTCAAATCCAAATGAATGATTGGACAAATTGAAAAATTAAAAAGCATTCGGAAAAAATAACATTTATAATTTAATGACGAAAAGGACTTCACTCTTTCACAAATATGAGGTAGATATGGTTTTAAACATTTATAAATCTTATCACAAAATTCAGGATCTTTAGAAAAACATAAACATCGGGATATTACCTGAAATAAAGGTCCAAGAAACAACTCTGACTGAAATATCGGGAATAATCCAATAAAACTGGGAATTAACGAAGTAAGACAGAATTTAGACTCGTTTTGAAGATTGAATAAGTTATTTTTCTCCGAAAATATATAACATAATACATCTAACAGTTCAGAAAGGCATTCACGATCTGCTTTATCAATCTCTTCTTTTATAGAAAAAATTGAAGATAAAAGGGTTACCATTTCATTTTTATGGGCATTAAAGTATGTTTTGACATCGATTTCATTTTCGAACGCATAGATTTCTGTAAGAAATTTATGACATTCTGAACTTTGTGGTTCTGTAAGAAATGACATGATAATTATCTTATTTTGACAATACTTAATAAGTAAAAATAGGGATATATAAATATTGTCGTAGTTGTTTTCTTTGACACTTGATATGGGCAGGAAAATCATTGCTTTTGATAAAATTCCATAACTGCTGCTTGAAAGTTCGGAAATATGAAGTAAAAAGCAATCACAAAAAAATAAAATTATGATTTTATTTGCTGTCTGCTTGTGTTTCCATGGTAACCAAATAAAGATTATTATGTTCGAAAGAATCATGATATCAATAAATAATTTAATTGAGTATCTCACTTTACCGATGAAAATAAAATTTATATTAATAATAGTGAAATATTTTAGTCGTCCTTATCATTAGGTCTTCCTTTAGCTTTAGGCACCCCATCAAACACGAAATCTTCTTCGTCATCTTCATCTTCAAAATTAGCTCCTAATAAGGATGATTTATGTGTTGAAGTCACAGAACCCATAGAAGTGCTTGGCAGAGTTGAAGGAGGCATTGAAGATGAGACAGATTTGGAAGCAACAGAGCCTTGGGGAATTGCCTCTTCCTCTTGATCGCCCAATTGATCCTTGGAAGCAGCTGCATGGAGATCTTCAAGTACGATTTCATCCCTTTTATCCTCATCATCCACGATTGGAGCATTATTACGGGTTTCTGTTGATGTACGACCAGTTTGCATCATATTGACATAGGTTGGGTCACCAAGACCACCAATGTTCCGCTTGAGAGTTGCTGAAGGCTTCCAGATGAAGCACATGATAACAATATTGACGTAATACACAAATCCCCAAGCAAGATCCTTCCATTCCCTTGAACGCCAGTTCTTCTCGATAGACTGACACTCGATAATGAGGTCAATAATGAACCCAGCGACACTAACAACTGCCAGAGCTATCAAAAGCATCTTCAAAGGGTCATAAAGACTCCTTAGCATGGAACCATAGGTTGAATTCATTCCCTGGATGTGGGTCAAGGTTTTACGAATGGCAATGAATATCAGATAGGCCCACAGGAGCTCAACAATGATACACAGAATCTCCATGAGGACGGGAGCAATTCCTACGTTTTGATAAGGAGCAAGATCAGTCAGAGTTTCATTAATAAACTGTAAAAGCAAGAAAATAAGTGACATAATTATAAGCTTCTTGCGTTTGTCTTTAGATACCTTCTTTCGAGTGATCCCATAACCACTACAAACCAAGAATAACTCAAGAAGGAAAACGCCTTTCAGGAGGGCCTCGAGTATCTCATAACAAACAAAGAACCCTGGAACTATCTTTCCAAAGTAATTCCACATCTTAAACGTGATCACACCAGTCAAATAAGCTGCTGTAGCAATGCTGAGAAGGATGATAAGGCTCACTTGCAACTTGGTGATGAATTTCCTCTGTTTAACAGAAATAACGACGAATACCACCAAAACAACAATATACCCAAATAACATAAGACCATCAATGAAGCCAAGGGACCAGAGTTGACCAGGAATAAGACCAAATGGATTCTTGAACACAATATCCACAGTCTCACCAACAAGAAGGTCACCAGAAAGAGACGATAACATCAAAAGTTGTTCATTAATACTGGCAATAAGAGCTTCATATGATGCTCTATCTGCTTCCTTTTGTTGTTCAAGAGCAGCAATATTCTCAGCCCATTCATCGCATTGAGTATCTTCTCCTTCTTCAGCCTCATTTTCTTCTTCAGCCTCATTTTCTTCTCCTTCTTCATCTCCCTGTGATTCTTCCTCTTCGGTGGTATCAGCCTCGGCAGCCTGACATTGTTCATTGTATTTGGCCTGGCATTGACTAAGGGTGAGAGTATCTTCTCCATCTGTGCAAGCCTCCATTTCATCGTAAGTAACGTCAAGATCATCGAGAGAAGCCTGGACATCGGCTTGTTTAGCTTTTAATTCTTCTGATATGGAAACAATTTGATCGTCGATAGTAATACATTGATTCACATATAAATAGTAGAATCCAGTTTTAGAGATATTGATTTGAGTCTTTCCATCCTCAAAGAATCGTAAGGTGTCATGTTGAGACTCGGCGTGAATATTGTCAGCGAAAGTGTAATATACAGGATCGTCAGATTTATCCCCAGATGCAAGAAACTCTGTTACAATCATCATTCCAAGGGTATCTTCAGAGCAAGCATTGGCTTCAATAGCTTCGGTTGTACAACATGGAGTGTAGCCGTTCTTCCCTTTAAATAAAACATCATCCTTGTATTTTGATTCAAAAACTAAAGCTTCAACATGAGCATAAAGTCCGCTATCAATTAAATCGACGTCAAGAAAAGCTTCTGGGAAAAAGACATCTACATCGAGATCAATAAAACTAGAATCGTCTTCTTCTGGGGATATTGGAGAATCTTTAGTTGTAAACATTCCTCCAAAATGATAAATATATGATCCTAGGTCTGTTCCTGAGGGGGGAACGAATTCGACATTCCGCTCGTCAAATACACTACATTCAACCCAAATCAACAGGGTTATAATAAACAACAATACACCTATTGAAGTTTTTTTCATTAGTGTAGACAAAAGAGAGAAAAAGAGAGCTAGAGACCATATTGGGCTCAGCTCATTCTGACGTCGTTGAATATTGTGAAAAATCTTGGTCCAAAATGTGTGTAAAAATGATATTACACATCCTGATTATAGCATTTTGGAAAATATTTTTCTTATCATGTCAAAATAACCCAGTGAACGAAGGTGATCTAGTTTCCACGCTGATTTTGGCGACAAAATCTTGTTCACAAGTAAAATTGAAATGGTTTAGCTTACAATAAACAAATATTATCCAATTATCATTCATTTTCATATCTTTCTTTCCGGTTCGATACTCCCTGGAGTTTAAGTCTGAAGGTTTCCTCGCGTAAGAATGACAGAAACATTATCAAGAGATGTATATCAAATAGAAATCGATGAACATTTATTTATCCGGGAACCCAGTGGGAATTCATTTGGTTTTACACATGTTGGAATCATACCAGAGATACAGAAAGACCCTGTCCAAATGTTATTCTTATTATGTGGATATTCAAATAGAACTGAGTTAGAACATCCAATGGTTAAAAAGGTTGTCGTAGAAATGCTTAAATTTGTCGAGAAGTGCCAAGCTGATAAATATCCTAATATTATTCCCGTTCTTGGAGTTGTTGAGGCAAAAATCACTTCTAAGACTGGTAAAAAGCCTTATTATGCTCTTGGACTTATTAAATATGAATCTGTTGGATTTTTAATTGATGTTATTGCTGCTTGGAAACGAATTGGAGATTATGAGGTTTGTGTTAAGGCCCTTCAGCAGGCAGCAATTTGTTTGTTCGATTTTCATCAACAAGATATTATTCATGGTTTTATTGGCCCCCGATCCTTTGTAGTGGTGGAAGAGTTTGGAGGTAAAAAAGAGTTTTCAAAATATTTCCATGATGCCAGACACGAAGAGCCAAGTGATACTTTTTGTCTTAGTTCACGTGAATCTGAGGTAGTTTCATCCTCTGAAGATGATGGACCAACATCTACCTGTCCATTCTTCTATGTGTGTCTTGGCGACTATTTCCCTTCAGCTCTGCGGCATTCAATTATTCAATTACAAATATTTTCAACGTTAGGCCCAAATACTCCGAGATTAGTCCCTAATGCTATCATGGATCCCCTGGCAGTAACAGTGTTCTCTTCTCCAGAACAATTGCGTGGTGAAATTGCCTCGAAGCGTAGTGATGTTTATTCCTTTGGTATTTTAACTTTTGTTGCAGCCACAGGACATCTTCCTCATCAATACAACCCAGCCGTAAAATCATTAATAGGAGCCGTTTCCCAGGAAGGTATACAGCGTGATTATGTCCATCATTTATTCAGATATGCTCACCCTGCTACCATTGATCTTCAACAGCAAAGTCTCTTCGCTGAGATTGGAAAGAACTCAAGTCAGTTAGCCACCTCATCAAGCCTCGGTCCACTTGTTGCCGGTGAAAGTACTAGAACCGGATCCCACAAGACTCTACATACGGGGGGTGATGGAACACCTCCCCTTGAGAAGCCTGATCAAGTATCTATTGGAAAGGGAATGGAAGAGACTGATCTTACTGATGATGCTCATCCTCAGCCTGGTCGTACACTTCAAGGTTCTCTTGATGTTCCCACTCTGAATATTAAAACTATTGCTTCCAAAATAGATGATCCTCCAATCTGTTCTTCAGGATGCAGCGCCTCACGCTCTCTTGCAGACTCTGGCCGAATTGGTCAATCACCTTTCCCCGTCTCATATATGTCTCTCACCTCTCCCACGATGTCTTCCCTTTTCTCAGCCTTAAGTTTCTTTGTTCTCACCATGTCGTCCTCTAATCACTTCCCTCGTCTCCATATATCCTCATATCATTCACCCCTTGTCCCTGCTCTGGCTAGGATTTATAGCAGCACTGTCAAACACTTCCCTCAGAACCGTGTGTCCACCGAGACATGTGTGGGGATGTTCACGATGACAGACGATGCCAGTCCACGTGTTAGAAGGGCAGAGAACTCATCAAGTCCCCGTGGAAACTCCCGTCGTGGTGCTGTCCATGAAATGAAACGGATATCAAGCTCTGGCAGTCTTCAACGCATCAAGGTCAAAGCTATCTCGAGTGAACACTCGGAAGGCGATGTTACAGACATTTCCAACACTCTTAATGATGTGACTCCCTCAGTCATGACTCCAGTTGAACCCACAGGCCAGGTTGTGACTCCTTTCTCGACTCCAGAGACTCCTTCGACCCATCCCCATAGAGGGAGCTGTAGCAGTAATAGTAACCCTGACTTGAGCGATGAAGGTACTTCCGATGCACTCAAACATAGATCCACTGTCGATAAGGGCGATAATCAACAGATGCCCGATGGGAAAGTGGAGTCAACTTCACGTGTTGATGCTTCCCTTGACCCCACATTGGTGAAAGGCGTAGAATTACAAGTAGATTCGGCCAGTGTCAATCACGACCGTGAGGAGACAAGTGCAATCGTTACCCCTGCTCTTGTCGATGAGCCAAGAGAGTTTATTTCGTATGAGAGTGAAGACAGTGACAACGATGGAGATTCTGCAGATATTCGGGTCATTTCAGTTGATACTGATGGGCAACAGGGCGACGGATCTGCCCAGGTTTCTCTGGTGAAAGATAAAGATGATGATCTTACAATCGATATTCCCGGTGATGAAACAAACATTTCATCGCCCAAGAAGGACACTGCAATTCACCCTGAACATCCTTTCGATCAGCAATATCAGGATGGGGATGACCACAAGGACGATGCTCTGTTGCATCCTGCAGAAGGCTCTATTGACATTTCAATTGAGGACAGGGATGACATGCATGCGGAGATGCAATTCAGTGATTCAGGAGAAGAGGAAGAAGTTGAAGAAGATGCAGAAGAGGAGGTCGAGGAGACATTGATGGAAAGGGCTCAGAAACATTGGGCTTTCCTAAGTACAAAACCCATTCACTCCTCCTTGCATCGTGGTGAGCGTCGTATCGATGACCAGGCTTGTGTTATGTTCAATAGCACGATATATGTTGTTGGAGAGAACGTAGGCTTATCTGCCGGATTATTAGGACAGGATGAATATGAAGAAGAAGAGGAGGAGGAAGAGGATGAGTACACGGAGAGCTCAGACATTACCGAAAAGGCGAGACGGTTCTCTATCTATCGCTCCAGCATATCGGATGATCTCTGCAAGCATCAATTCAAGCCTATCCTTCAGCCTGATGGAGATGACGATGACATTACCTCATCGACAACGCATTTCTCTCAATCGTGTGCTGAGAACCGTTTCTTTGTATCAAAGTTCTTAGCACCAAGCAGCAAACTAAAGAAGGCTGTCCCGTCACGTTGTTCCGTAACTAATTCAACAGAGTCTTTTATTTTCTCTGGACTTGACTCTGGTCATATCTTGATGTATCCCAATACTCCTTCATATTCGACTGTCCTTTCCCATCTTACTGCTCAAATTGTTATGGCATACGCAACTCAAGACGAGGGAGTTAAGAAGCTTGCTTGTCCCATGTTCAAGTCTAAATCATGCCATGTCGATGCTAATAATTTCAAGAGTGCTGATATATTCTCGATGGCGTTTCCTTTGGCTCCTTATTTGTCTGTCCCCGTAAACTATTTCTCCAAAACTTTGCCTACCCTGGATCCAGGGATCTCTGCGGCTGAGCTTCTTTCTCACGCTATTTATAAATCTTATTCACACACTGGTTTCTTCCCTCGGCCCTCTTTCTTCAAACCGATCGGTCGTAACCGTGTCTCAAGGTATGCCATCACCAGTATGGATGAGAGTGCTGGAGTTCTGGCAATTGGTGACAGCCATGGAGTTGTGAATGTATATGGTCTTGATTACAAGGGAAAGTCCGGTTCAACCGGTGATGTTGCCGGTATGACGTCTGGAAGTAGTTCTTCAGCCTCTGAGGAAGGAGATCTTTTATCCCCCTATGACATGGTTGAGAAAGAAAAGATCACATCTCAGTATAATTATGCCATGTTCAGGGAGAAGATCAGTGCTTCTGAGGATCGGGAAACGATTGGAATTATTCAGAAGAACTCGATTGCCCCAACGATGATTAAACTCTCTCAAGTGATTCACACCTCAACGGTGTATGATCTTTTCCTTGGGCTGAACTTCCTTGTTACATGCTCGAAAGATGGTGTTGTCAGGGGATACAATCGCACAGATTGGGAACAGAGTATGGAGTTTTGTGGGCATAAGAAGGCTGTGTTGTGCTGTGATCATTATAGGAATTTGCTCATATCTGGGTCTGCTGACCACAAATGCATGCTATGGGATGTTACAAGACAGGGGATGGGAGGAGACACCGACAGTAATAATGGAGCTGCATTGTCACACACTTCCGAGCATACCCGTTCGATCTTATCCAAACATGAAGCTCGTGTCCGTGATGTCTGTTTTGGAAAGGATGGATCCCTCGTTGCTGCCGCCATTGGGGATGGAACTATCAGTATTCGAGACGTTAGAAGATCCGTCAAAGATCCCTTGTTCAACGAGAGTGTCCACTCCAAGTCTTCAAGTGGGGTTGGATTTGGGTCTAACTTTTTATTCACAAGCGGATACGATGGCCACGTCTGTGTGTTTGATCTTCGAAGTGCCGCAACTCCAATCAGCAAGGTGAAGGTTACCCCTAATCAAAT
Source organism: Aduncisulcus paluster (assembly GCA_024181965.1). NCBI lineage: Eukaryota > Fornicata > Aduncisulcus > Aduncisulcus paluster. The sequence goes on from BQXS01000140.1 coordinate 21,950, forward strand.
CTGTTCGATGAAATTGAAGGGAAGGCGTGTGTACTGTACGGATACTGACGGAGCTCTTAGTCTATTGGAATGGGCTTGATTGATTATTCTTAGAATAGTATAGATATTGAAAATATCGAAATAGTTATTAAGTGAGTTAAATTACATTTTAAAAATAGTATAGCTCTCGTCAGTATTATATTATATATTATCGTCTGGTTCAATTTCTTTCTCAACTATCTAAAAATAGAAATTATTAGGTCAACGGTATGGCGTTAGAAAAACGAAGGGAAAGAAGATGGTGAAAATTATCATTAGATAATTCTTTTATTTTAGTACCATAGCAGGATATAAATTGATTCACATTCATGTTATTTTATTTTTTTTGGTTTTATTTTTATACATTTTTAAAAAAAAAAAAATCTAATCTTTTACCTAGAATTTTCTTCTCAAACCCTTGCTCTTTTTATTTCGCCATTTTCAAATCAAATTTCTCTTTTTATCTTTTATTTATTTAATTTTTTTTTTTTCTATTTGGTATATCTTCTCTCATGATCTATTTTTATTTTTTCTATTATTATTATTATTAAACTTAATGTGACTCTTTTTCACATAATTGAATTGTGTAACGTTTGTATATGTGATTGTACATTGATTTTTGGTTTTTATGAAAGCAGAGAGATCTAAGGTTTTCCACCCTATAAGGTCGACACAACCAGAGATCCAAAACAAAAATACACAAATATATATATGTGCTTCAAATAAATCGAAATGGTGTTGTATTGGTTTTGCCATTTCTCTTCAATCAAATTGTTTTTTTTAAAGGTGTTTTTATTCTGTCATTGGATTTATATATGAATTTCATTGGTAAAAATGCAAATATATTGATATTATTTTGATTGGAAACTCTTGCGGCTATTTGGTGTGATTCTACTCATTCTCTACGGAGAAAACTTATGCCATTAGTTAATTTACAATCTGCTTTATATCAAATACGGAAACATGTACGGGCCGGCCGTCTTGATTCTTCGAAAATAGAAATTGCTTGTCTCAACAAACCATTTTACCATATTTTACCTTATGATGTCTATGATCAAAAATCAAAACATGGTTCCAAGTCAGCTTTTATTCGTTATAATGGAATAACCATTGTAAATCCTTCAAAAAGTATTGACGAGGTTTCGATCAGTTATAAACCCCTTAGAACCGCTCTAATGACTTTACAATCTGCCGAAGAACGTATATTAATCGATAAATCATCGGAAAAAAGACATGTGCAAAAACCTTCAAAATCTAAAGTGGAGAAGGCAGACCTATCGAAATCCAAGCGATCAAAAAAGAAGAAGAAACGTTTGACTCAACAGGAACGTAGGGAGGCTCAAAAAGCGCTTTGGGAAGAAGAATTATATGAGAAACATCAATATCGTTCAAAGGGACGAAAGAAGAAAATGAAACTGCATCGTCAGCGTGAAATATTAAACAAATTGCATGAAATAGAATCATCTGGAGAGAAGGAATCCGAATATTCTGATAGTGAAATATCTGGAGATGGCGAGAAAACTCAAGGATCTTCTTCCACACTTTTCCCACGAGTTTGTTCTCATATTCATGACCATAAGACATATTCACACGCCCAAATATCAAAGAGTGACCTTGGGTCATATCGTCAAGCCCGTATAAACCTCCCTCCTTTTCCAGTCATAATGCCATATCATGTCTCTCAAATATTCCGCTATTCAAAGAATCATTCCAGTGGAAGTTTTGAAAAAGAAACCGAATCGTCAATATATTATGCTTTACCTGGACTTTCTCAATCTATTTTTAGTATGGGTGTTGAGAATAACCTTATATTATCCACTCCTCTTCGAAGTCGAGAAAGTCAAATTAATCAGAAACGCATTGTGAAGATTGAACACCCTAAATCATGTCTTGGTGTTGAAGAAGTTTTGCAACGAGAGGGAATTTTGCGTGGACATAAGGTTTCTGTTCTTCAAGTGTCTGGAAAAGGACGCCATTGTGTCATGCTATGTGAGTCTGGAAAAGATAGATTTCTCTGTGTATGGGGCAATAATTCATGTGGTCAGCTTGGAATGTGTTCAAGTGGGCTTCATGGCGATGATTTTATCATCCATGGCTCAGATATTCGTTCTGTTCGATATCCATATCAATATAACAATCATTCCATTGATGGTGAGAAACAAAGTGATCTGCCATCGGGACTTTCTCAAGATAATATAAATAGTTCCAATATTCCAAATATAGATGAGAGTAATGAATCCGATGATTCTGCTTCTATTGTTCCTCCCACTATTATTCCATCCTCTGTCTTCTCTTCGATTCCGATTCAAATTGACACATCTCCTGCACACACTGTTGTTTTGTGTGCAGATGGAACAGTGTGGGTTGCAGGTGTGTGTGAGTATGCCGGAATACGGGGTGAATATGTCATTTCAAAGGAAAGGGAGAGAAAAGAGAGAGTTGTTCATCGAATCCGTGAACTCGAAGCTAGAATGGATGATTTGAAGGGAAAAGAAGATAAAATGACACTTGCAAAAGAAGAAGAAGATTGTATCAATTTCGAAGATCTTCATCATGAAATGGGCGCAATTTCTATTCTTATTGAACGTTATCAAGCACAGTTATTGAGAAACGTTGTGTGGAATTCCGAAGGTGCAGTGTGTTGTGATAAATTTTTTCCTTTGAGTGAGGTGTATGTTGATGGTAGAATAGTATATCATCCAATTAAAACGGATAAGTTTCCATCAATTCAGACACTCATTCATGAAGAAATGGGACTTTCTGAAGAGGATATTATAAAGGGAGATCCTCATGGAGATGTTGTTTATGATGAAGAGAAAGGAGTAGAAATTGTCTCAAAGGGGAAGAGGAAGTTGCTTATCGATGATGAGGATGATCCAAGTATCTCACACGATGACATGTATGGATTTGGTTCAAGTGAAGGTTCAAACGATATATATGCCGCATCTTCTTCATTTTCACACACTGCGGCTGCTTCCTCCTCCTCCTCTGCTTCGTACACGTTGACTGCCACCATATCTCGTCCTCTCTCATCCTTTCCCGAGTTCTGTCTTGTTGCTTGTGGGTATACTCACACCCTTTTATTGTCTCGGTTAGGCAAGGTATTTGGATGTGGAGAAGGGCAGCATGGACAGCTTGGTCTTGGGTATTCACACCACATTAAAGTCATCCATGATGATATATATACACAGGTGTGGATGGATCAGAAGAAACAAAACGAGGAGGAGACGTTGGCAGCACAAGAGATGGAGAAGCAAGAAATGGGGGGGGACACATTCGCTGATAGGTCGTGTATCGACGAGGAGATGGATGATGATCATTCCATTGCTTCTTCAGACGAACCTGGGATTCCTCTCGATCCTTTCAATGGTGGGGATATGGGTGAACGATCAATTCCTCACGTCTCTTCCTCCACTCCATCCAATCTTATTCCAATTCCAGTTCACATTTCTTACCTTTCTACGAGGCAATTCAGACCGATATCCATCGCATGTGGGGAGAATTTCTCTGTGTTTCTCCTCAATAGTGGACGTATCTGTACGTGTGGAGTGAACAACTGTGGTCAACTTGGGGT
>BQXS01000160.1:1497-13856 GCA_024181965.1 Aduncisulcus paluster
CTCGCAGTGTCTTTGTTCCCATTCAGCTTGCTCCATCTGCCAATCTTGCTCCTTTTGCTTCCACTGTTCTTCAATGGTTGTCAGAGGAAGAGCGAGGTTCTTCTTCAACTCTCTTCTTGCTTGTTTTTCTTCTAGCTTTCTGAGTTCTTCTTTCTGAGCCTCTTTCATGATCTCGTCAACAGCAAACACGGCTGCGGCGGCCATTCCTTTCCCAGATTTAAATTCAAAGAATCGAGGAGACGACATTTCACTCTCTTCAAACCCTCCTGTTTGGCTCGATTGTCTCCGCAATATATAGGAAGGAAATGATTTATCACGTCCAAAATCACAAGTATGTTCTGATTTTCCAGCAACAATGGGGGGATATTGGAAGGACAATGGATCATAATAATCTTGAGTAATATCTTGACTAACAGCATCCATCCATCCTCCTCCCAGATTTTTCGCAGTAGGTTCAACACCTCGCTTGAAAGGAGGGATCTGAGAATACCTAGTGGCTGATCGAATTGGGATTGCTTGACGTTGAGAAGCTTTCACATGAGGAGAAACGTTGATATGTTTGCTACTAGCAAGAGTATGATGTTGATCCAAAGGAAGTCCTTTTGCTCTCGCGGCTGCAATAGGAATTTTCCGAGAGTTCTGTGTTGGATAGCCGGCGATCACACTTGACGAGGAAGATGTCGATTCAACACCAGGAAACTCATCGACTATTGGAGAAAACTTGGGAGCATAAGCCGCAGGGAGAGTATTATATTGTCTAAAGTGATATTGTTGATCAACCATTTTCTTTTCTCTCTGTGTACGCAAATCATCAGTCGACATTAACTTTATCTCAGGACTTTTTAACAAGGAAGAAGAGCCTGAGCCAGCAACATCTCGTTGGCCCTTTCCACCAACAGTCGCTATCTCATGCTGTTGTTCGTGCTGTTCGAGGGTGGAAACAACTTGAACTATTCCGGCAATATCAGGGTAAGGAAGTGTGAGAAGTAAGGAAAGAGTTGTTGATTGGGGAAAAGCAACTGAATTATCCTTGAAGGAATGTCCAGTGAGAATTTCACAAAGGAAAGGAAGACACTCAATCGGGAAAGGTCTAAAAATAGATAGAAGGGCAGCTGGTGAGAGAACAGATGAAGGAACAGGAAGAGAGGAGGAGGAATCAGACCGAACTTGAATTTCAATGAATTTCCTAATATATGTGCATAAAAAGCTTCTTCCATCTGTTTTAGGTCCAAGAGAATCCCAGTTGATTGAAAATATTGAAGTTAATGACTTTTTCTGAATGATTTTTGATATTGACAAAAACAATTTCTTTTGTTCCCCAGATAAGGCCATGATATCGAATACAACAACACATGGGGAAAGATGTGAAAGGGTGTCTTGCAACCTTTCAACCTCTTGTACACCAGCCCAAAAAGAATTTGGAGTTCCACTACGGGAAGAAGAAGAGGAGAGCATTGAGGCAGAGCCAGATCTAGGATCAAGGGCACGGGTAGATCGCTCAGACATCAAGGGAGCATCAGGTTTGCCGAACTTCTTTTTGCTTTGCTCTTCGCCTTGTAAATGGAAATCATCAAGTTCAAGGGGGCAATTTGTTTTGATTTCTAAGGGATGTTCATGGATCACGGGAGGAATGGGATCAGTGGTTGCTGTGTCTGTACTGACTGTTTTTTCAGCAGTTTCATCGTCAACACTAGTATAGGCATTGTCACCCTCAGTAAGAATTGTTTCTTTGTTTGTAGAATTGATTGTACTCTCAGATTTGACCTCTTTGTCGGGAATAATGTCAACATTATCAATATTACTCTTCTTTAGGTCTTCTTTACCAATGGAAACGCTATCTTTGCTCACCTTGTTATCTTGATCAATACCGGTGGGGGTGCTAACAATTTCTTCCGATTTCGAATTCTTCGAAGGAAATTGGAGAACACGAGGATTAGATGTAGAATCTTGATTAGATTCATGAGAATCATGGCTTCTATGGTCAGAATAGTTAGTAATAACGATATCCTTGCTCGAAATAAGATCCTTTTTAAGTTCATCGACAGGAGTAGTGATAGAATCGGTCACTGGCTTCACGTGTAAGTCATCAATCAAGTTTAGAGAGTTACAAACAGAAGGATTAGGAGTTAAATCCACTGCGGGGATATAACGGGCTTTGGGAGGTGTTGAAAATATGGGACTTTCTTTCTCCTCTTCGTCATGAGTCGGGGTTGTGATGAGTTCTGGAAGAGTTGATGTTATTCTTGCTCTTGATCCACTGCTTGATTTATGACGACGCATCGACTTCGAGGAGGAACTTCTCTTGGTTCCCTCCAGTAGTTCTTCACTATAATACTCATATTCATACTCTGCATCCAATAGTGATCGTGGGGAGTCAATGGTTGGATTTGTCTTGGTATCCTTCTTGGTATCTGATATTGTTGTTCTATTTTTGTCGTCAGTGAGATGATCATTGGGAATATCTTCACTCTCTTTCTTCTCAATGTGATGGGAAGCGACAATTGGTTTTGGAGTAAAAGAACGGGAATAATATTCTTCCTCTTCCTCTTCTTCATGGTTAAAATTTGTATTACTCTTCGAATAGTCATCTTCAGAGAGATCTTGATCCTGACCCGGACGGGAATGGGGATCTACCACTTTGGATGTGGCTATCATCGAAGACGACTTGGGAATGGACAGGAAAGATATGGATGTTTTAGGTTTTGCCAATTCATCGATAGAAGAATCCAAATTCAACGAGAGCAGCATGTCATGCTTTTCAGGGTAGATAGAAACAAATGTTTTGAGGGGGAAAGAGTTTTTTAGTTCTTCAAATGCAATGGTATATTGAAAAATATCAACTAGAGGAATTCCACCGTCAAAATCATGGGATGAAAAGGTCGAAAAAAGATGATCGCAAAAATCATCATTAACACGATTTTCTTCGTATATATTAATAATTAATTTCTTTAAATCCTGCCTTTTTACCTTTCTATTTGAAAATAAAAGATTGTCAGCTGTAATATTACTCACATAAGAAAATTGAAGGAATGTTGGGTATGATTTAGCAACAAATTTGAATAATTCTTTATCTAAACCCTGATATAATAAAGCTTTATGCAAAACAGTAAGTTCTGTTCCTGAGTGAATTCGACGAATAGTTGTAATAAATGATATTTGCTCTGTAGGCGCATCATCTTTATATTTCGCGTTAAAATATTGCATTATACAACTCTTTGTAGAAATACTATCAGATAATTCTGTTAAAATGTCATCTTCATGTACTTTTCTATAGATATCAACTACTTTTTGTCCAATGTCAGAATAAGTGGATTTAGAACCAAATAAATCTGCCATATTTAATCTATAATTTAATATTAATAAATATTATCCAAAATAATTTTATAAAAAAAAGAGGTTATCTCCAAAATAGCAATTTTTCCTGATGTTTAGAAAATTTTGGGTAAATTTCAACTAATTTATTAATTATTGAGTGTAAAATGGGATGTAAATTAAGAATATCTTTATTATTTTATGATTATCACTGGAAATATGACAGAAAAAATGAAAATTTTTACATCACGCAAAGAAAGAAATCCAGAATATTATTTAGTTGCATTTAAATGATAATTTGTTCAATATAAATGAAATAGCTCAAATATAATATGCTTGTGGCTTGTTTTTAACGATCACCTTTCTCCATGATGCCATGAAACACTTTATCAACTCTTTCAAAAGCTCTATCCTGTTCTAATTGCATCAATTGGCTCAACAAATGTTTTGCTTCAATCTCAAGAACCTGTTTCTTTGAGGAAACCTTGGATTCTTCCACAGCTTCCATCTTTGCAATTTTACCTTCTTCTTCTCTTCTCTTCATCTCAAGCCATCTTGAATGTTCGATTCGCTTTTTCTCTTGTTCACTTTCAAGATGTAATGCACGCAAAGCCTGGGTTTCCTTCTTACGAGCCTTTAAATCTCTCCTCCACTTGTCTTCATCAATGAAATTCCGGCGTTCTATCATTTGGTTTACATATGCTGTTTCTATTAATGTCTTTTCTGCCTGCCATTCAGCATGACGTTGTACTCTTCTGCGAGTTGTATCCGCATCTTGAAGAGCTCGCAAAACTCTCATCTTTGATGATTGAACTTCTCTCTTATCGCCTGATCTCGAACCATATTTGTTAAAACTCCGTCTATACCGTTGATCAATTGAACTACTAGGTCTTCTTGAAGCAGACAGATATGCAGATCCTGTTGAACTCCTTCCAGGGTGAGAAGATGAGGAAGACGAAGTCATATGAGTATTTTTGGGCAACTGAGAGCATTTCTTGCGGTGGCTATCCTTCATTTTTCTGGATTTCATAACCGATTTCTCCTTATTCGTCTCAACTGCCAGGGCTTCACAGATATCCATATATTGTTCCCAAGAAGGAGCATCTGAGGCACGGCATATGACGGAACCACCCCAGCCAGAGCCACCTTTCCTAAAGCGACTGGTATTATCAAAGGCTGAACTTGGGCGAGAACGGGAAGAACGGGAACGTTGAGGACTTTGGGGTTGGGCAATGGGGAAAGAGTCACCATACATCGAACACTTACGTTTACGCGCTGAAGAGGCACGTGGTTTCTTGCTTAGTTTTGATTTAGAAGGTTTTGAGTGGTATGAATAATGTTGAGATTCTATCCTAGATTTTTCTATGGCTGATCTGAAATCCTGGTCAATAAGGGCCATTTCAGCAGCTTTAATCTCAGATTCTTTGTAGTGAGAGAGAAGTTCTAGCACTTTTTGTTGAGAGTCGGTGTCAAATTGATCAATCACATCACTACTCATGGGTGAAGAAGTAATTGGAATTTCGACAATCACTCCAGAGGCACCTGGAGATTTAGGGAGAGGTTTTTCAATAGTAACTGGTTTTTTCTCTTCAAGAACAAGTTCTTTTTCATCCAAGAATGCCCTAACAGGAAAAGATGGAAGGGTAGAAAACTTAATTCTGACTATTTCATATATTAGCTCTAAAATAGACACAAGTTGAACAGGGTCCCTATGAACAATCAAATCAGCGCTGAGATAATCGAGGGGAGTTTCTAAAAATTCGCTTATAAAGGTCAGTAACACAAAGGTGTTGTGAATTTGATCCCGCTTGGTTTTAGGCGGCCTTTTTAATCCTTCTAAGGTTCTATGCATAACTGATTCAAGGATAATTATAAGAAAACTGGGGGTTAGCTGATCAACTGTTGATATTTTGGCATCTTGGAGTTTGGCAAGCACAAGCAATCGATTGGCTGCATCTATAACACTTTGAGCAACTTTTGTGCCTGATTCTTTTTTATAAGATGAACTGTGCATCAAATATTATAAATATTATTTTTTAATTTTAGTAATGACCAGAAAAATGAATTTTTCAGGACGAAAAGTTAAGATATTGTGAATGAGAAGTTTAATTTAAGATTTATTAGTTTAATCTGCCTATGTGGGAAATATAAATTCCATATATACCAAAAATATTGGTATTTCATTTCATAGTATAGAATTAATCATATTTTCCAATTTTCTGGCATTATTACAAAAATTAGTGTAAAATTTACATCTTTATTTTATTAGATTGTATTTAAATTATTACTTACAACACAAAATACCTTGATATTATTTTTACAAGAGATTTTAGAATTATTCGATTAATTAATTTCGAAAATAGTCACCATATATGGAAGATATTGAACCAAATGTATTAGGATTTCTTTCTGGAGGTGGTGTAGATAAAATAGAGCTTACTAAAGAAGAAGTAACCATTGGTAGAGGAGAGGCAAACGATATTGTCATAGAAAATCGGAGTGTATCCCAAAATCATGCATTACTTCGTTTTCAATCGCCAACAAGAGCCTTTTTACGTGATTTAAAGTCCACAAATGGAACCATGGTCAATGAAAAGAGGGTGAAAGGTGAGAGTATTCTACTTAATGATGGTGATGTTGTTAAATTTGGCTATAGCCCGGGTTCTTTTATGTTCAAATATGTTAACAAATCAAAGTGGGGAAAGAAGGAAGAGAGAAGGGCACCAACAGAGACGAAAAAAATTCCACATAGTCTGTATATCCCCTCTGCTACCGGTATTACCGTAAAATCTGGTGATGAGCTTGGTGATGACGAAGCTAATGCCGAATATTTTCATGAAGAGGAGGAGGGAGAAGAAGAGGAAGAAGAAGATGGCAAAGAATTAGAAAGAGAGAATAATGAAAGGAATCAACTTCAACACCAGCCCCCTCATTCTTCGCCTCCTCAACCAGATCCTTCAAAGAGTTTTAAACAGTTATATGAATCAAATCCAGTTGATGTGAGTGCTGATATATCTCACATGAGACCTCCTGAAATACCTGCTTCTCATTCTCATCCAAATCGTGGCGATATGAATTATTTTCTCGACGATGGGGATCTAAAGCGGATGGAAGAAACTATGGAGAGTGTTCACAGAATTGAAAAGATGGTGAAGTCTTATTTTCAAGAATCTTCCAAGTTTGCGCAATCTCTTGAAAAGTGTCAACGAATCGAAGAATTGGTCAAAGAATTAGAATATGATCCAGCTATAAAAACGACTAAAATTGAAGATAATCCAAAACAAAGTGATCTCAAGCAATATGAAGAGGGTGAGGAAGATAGGGATGAATTTGATCGACCTTTTTCAGGTGATAAATCAAGGATGGCTGGAAGTTTCAGAGCTTCGTTTACATCTTACGCCAATCCTTCTTCATCATCCCCCGTCCGTTCAAGTTCTAGTGGAACCATGGAAAGACATCATTACTTAATCCATGGACTGAGGGAATCGTGTCAATCTCTGGAAGATGCGTTCAAATCGATCGGTGAGCTGAAAAAAGACGAAAGAGTGGAAATATCTACAGCCCTGAAACGGACAATGGCAGGATCTTCACACGCTATCCTCAAGAATTTGTCTGTCCCACCCCCTGAACCCATTGTATATTCATTAGAGCAACAACAACCTAGTATCAGTGGTTATCAATTCCCATCGGAGCTTCCAAATGGAGCAGAGATGGGTCATGATTCCCAGCTTTCACCCGGAATTATGGCCGCGCCTTCCTCTTTAGCTTCGTATTTCTCTTCAATGTTGATCGAACAACAACGTGAGATTGTTCAGTTAAAAAACAAATTGCTTCAACATCCTCAAATTGCCCCCCAGTCTCATGACATTATTTTACTAAAACAGCAGGTGAAAACACTCAAAGCGAGGGAAAATGCAGCGTATGAGCATGCTCACAAACATTTGGGATCGTCTGTTCAAAAATTGACTGAAACAATTATTCGATTGGAAAGGGAAAAAATTGATACTCATGAACGTCTTAAGGAGCTTGAAGATGCATTGGTGATTGAGAGAATGGAGCGACGTGATGTGGAAAGCAAAAACAAAGCCCTTGCAGATACCCAAGAAGAGATAACAAAATTGGCTGAAAAAGAAGTCACAGAGGCTCGCCATCAACTCTCTGATCTCCGGGATCGGCTATTTAAAGCTGCTTCTCTGGCTCATTCGGATCCATCGAGGAGTTGCTCGATGTCAGGTGTTTCATTGATTGAGAGTATACGGACAATGGAACATCAACTTGAAGAGAAATGTGAGCTCGTTCATAAATTATATGCCGAGAATAATCAATTACGGAATAGTTTGGCCTCACTCAGCACCAGTGATGATGTTAAAGATATATATCAGATGAAGGCCAGATGTGAGGTTTTGCGTGCTTCAGCTTCCTTCGAAGAGCGTGAGAGAATGAGTCAGCAATTAGAAAGAGAGATTGAGAGGAGAGAAGAAGTTGAAGAACAAGTGAAAACCATGGCTGAGAATATTGATTTACTGAAAACAACGGGATCTATGATGGAAAAGGACAAGGCCATTCAAGTCCTTGCTTGTCTCTGTTCTCTCTTGATCTCAGATAAAAGATAATTTGTGGTATTTCTCCAATATAATGAATATTGCTGATGATTGATAGGAATTTTTAAACCTCTGAATTTACAACAATTCACAAACATATCGAATCCTCTTTTTCTCATCTTCAAGGTCTATTTTTATTTTAAAATAATTTGATTTTGACGTGATTGCACCCTATATTCAGAAAATTTCTTGAAGAAATTACATTTTTAAATAATGATTACGAGGGTGGTTCGAATTCACAAATGATATTATATTGAGATATAAATATCAGATAATAGTGAATCTAAACGTCATATTTTCATATGTTTTTGATTAAAAAAATTGTTGGTATTTATAAAAATATTCATTATCGATCATTTTTCTGACGATTAGAGTTGAGATATACAGCAAGATAATAAATGAGATATACGGAATAATTTAGATAATATTGTACTATACTGATGGTCAGACCTATGCAAAAAGGTGAGATTTTTTAAGTACAAACTTCTTACGCCTCACAACAAGTAAATCGAATGCAAGAATGAACAAAACAGTGGCAACATTCTGGATAATATAGATAAAGCTGGCTCCTGTTCCAAAGTCTCCCCCAGAGATGTATTTGTTTGGACAATTGATGAGGAACGGGCTTATTTGACCCATAGGCAGAGCATATCCCGCAAGGGTCTCACCACCGAACCAAAGACTGAATATATCGTCAATGTGGTGTTGACACCAGTTTGTGATGAGGTCCCCAGTTGTACGATAGAGATACATCCAAGCAGCACCCTCACAGGTCAAATTAAAGACCATCAAAAAGTATGATGGGTCACGGAAAGATGACAGCATATTAAGGGTATGGACACCGGCATACACAAATCCACTCATAATATACATCACCCAACGACCAAATACACCTTCGGCAACCCATACGGCGTTCACAAATCCACGCCAACTTGTCTCCTCATCAGCAGCATTAATAATGAAACAAAACTGTTGAAGGGCAAAGAAATAAATAATATTTCCAACAGAATCCTGGGAATAATCGGGCATATCGAAACCATCACAACAATCGGCGGCGACATACATTGTGGGTGTAATTCCATGAGTAAGCATGGAAATCGTGAGAGAAAGACCCAATCTCATAACCCATTTCATTCCATCTGGTTTCCAATTTGCCTTGCCTTTATGTAATTGAGGCAATCCTACCTTTTTGGTTGGAATTTGAGCTACATAAACTGAGAAAATGATACAGATAAAAATATTCCAAGCAGAAGCAAGGGAATGCCACCACATTTGAGGAATATCGAATGAACTAGCATCAGTAAATGATCTCCTCACCGTAGATGTAAACAGGCCAGAGAACAAAATCAAACCAACTAGTCCAGAGACTCTAGAGATCATAATTAGCCAATCTTTTGGTGAAAACTTATTAATTTGTCTCCTTTTCACACATTTCCATTCTTTACAAAGGGTTTTTTGAAGAACTACATCAATAAATAGAAGCAATCCAGACAAAAATATTGCTATCAGCGTAATAATAAATGTTGCGCCCAAATAATTCTGGAAATCGACCCAACAATCGTTTGTCATTATACTCACGTGTATACAAACTTCTCTAAGTGGACAAAACGTGCTATCTGAAATCAAGAAAAAACGTTTTTCTGTTTGGCCACAAATGGATGTATGTGAAAAATGATTTTGAATAATTTTCATTTTAAAGATTATATTGATTATATTTATTTTTTTATATCTATTATTTATCCATTTTTTCCAGACCCAACGATCAAGAATGGGTATTCCTATAGATCTATCCAATTTATCGGGTAGCAAAACTTATATTCCGAAACAAATGCCTTCATTGGGATCTTTAACACAAGGATTTGAACGACCTACAAAACCAATAATAGCTAAAACTAAAAAGAAGCGTAAAGCCAAAGTAGAGAAGAAAGTTGGATTTGGACAGACATCAACAATAGATTCATTAAGTATTACATCAAAAATACCTGGAAGTGGGAGTAATTTGTTTGGAACCGTTCCTCTATCTCAACATCCACCCCCAAAAGGAAAAGGGATGACTCATTCATATAGACACTATAAAAAACATCCTAACCAAACACATATTATCTCATCTATTTCATCTTCGTCGGCGAACCCTGGAGTTTCGCTCATCCCTCGACCTCCCCCCTCAAAAATACCTTCAAAATCGTTTCGGAGAGGTTCAATACATTCAATTAATTATATCAAAGGTAAGCAACCGCCAACAACTCCTGTTCAACAATCTCGTCGGGCTACGATCGATTCAACCACTGAGAATCCCACTGGCTTTATTCCTTATCCTATTCTTCATCAAAAGCACACCATCGGTGGAAATATCGTGTGTATTCCAACAGGAACAGCTGATTCTGAAGCTCGTAAATCATTTTCTCAATTGTCCTTCACTTTGCCTTCTTCTCAGCGTGATATGAAGACTCCCCACATTCCTTCTGGTTCCGTGTCATCGGCGTTTTCAACTCTTAATAATATGGTTCCAACCCGTGATGGCCCTTCTATATTATCCAAAACAACAGACGCTCCTTCCTCCTCTTCTTCTCGAAAGCCTCTTTTCTCTTCCACTTTCAAAGGAAGGATGTATAAACCCCATGATTCGACTTCTGGACTGAAAACACACAAACGGGCTCAGAATTCTGATATTTCGAGGGATATCCCTCATCGTGATCCTTCTGATGCCTTATCTGCTAACGATGGAAAGTTACCTCCACCTCCAAGCTCTTCGTCTGCTGTTCTCTCTGCCTCATCAACACATCTCCCAAGCTTCAATTTACAGACCTTGTCCTCAATGTACAATGCCTCAAAGATGCAGAAACCCTGCAAGATGGGTCCATTGTCTGCAACATTCTCCCTTGTTGAAAAGAAAAGATCTGCCAAAGAATTCATTCACACTCACATGGAGAGGGGTCGTATCGAATCAGGCGATGAATATCAAGAAACCATTCTCGCATGTTCCGACGGACCTTCTCCACACTTGCACCCTGAGCCGATATCCACTAACGCCAGATCTCCTCTCTCCCCCAGCATGGCTGAGTCTTCCATGAAGACATCTATGATGTTGCCAACTTCAGGTTCATACATGACTGCTCCCTTGCACACTTCTATGAGGAAGAGTGGAGTTAATAATACTAATTCATATCTCCCTATTCAGACCAGTCTGAGGATTCCTCAATCAACTGGGTATATTGATCCTTCAAAGATGGATTCGAGTTCTCGGTTGCCCCATGCCCACTCCCAATGGTACTATCATCTCTCAATGTTCTGGCAGAGGGAGAATATTGTTGGGGTGCGTGAACAAGAGATTCATCGAATGGCATATAATGGCAGGGGAGTCTCCAGCCATTCGAGGAAACGACCACTCTCATCTCGTAGCTCCAAATGTTATAGTGGAATCAGAGGGGAAAGTAGAGATGGCTCTGCTCTTCATGGACACCAACATATCCGTCCAAACAGTGCAAGACCGATATCGAGTGGATCTGAATCGCTCGTTACAATGCTGACGGATGACATTACATTCGAAGACGAAGGTGTTGCTGGGTTTGATACTCTCAGCCAGGATGGAAATGAACCACGGGAACCTTCAGAGAGCGATATTCGTGCAGATAGGTCGGTTTCCCCTTCTCCAACTCCTGGTCCCACTCAATTTGGACTCCCATCTCGTCGTAAGCAGCACCAACGTAAGACCAGCCATGATATGAAACTCTCTTCCATCCCGAGCTTACCTAAGGTTTACCAACAGCATCCTCCTCGTCCGCCACCGGTGTCAAAGTTCACTACGAGTGCTCAGACTCAGCTCAAAGCTCTTCAATTCTTTGTGAATCATATCAGTGAAGTGTGTGTTTTACCCATTTTTGAGAGAGAGATCCTTGTAATGTGTCTTTGTAGGAGTATCCTTGAAGGAAGTATTCTTAGTACTGCTTGCATGTGTGTGTTACTAAAGGTATGTATGGCGGGTGTCCAAGTGAAGCGGATGAGAACAATCAAGAGAGCTATTCCTAACCCTTCTCATAAAACCATAAAAACTGAAGGAAAGAGTGAAAGCGAGGATATATTCATTCAAAAGAGTGAGTCCCTTGATTATGTTAGACATTCTCCATCAACAGCCATATCCCTATCACCAGGTCTCCCTGCTGAACAAGGTGCTGGATATGCTGCTGGCGATGGTTACTATGAAGAGGAGACTGTTGTATTCCATGATGTTGTGTGCAGTTGTGTCTCTTGTTTAACTCATCCACATACTCTGGCTCTGTTACGAACAGTAATCGTCAAACGTATCCTGCCTGCCTTGTACACTGGGACTCTGCTCTCCTCTGTAGATGATGATGTATGTCAGAGACCTAATATACGAAACATGATCTGGGAGTTTCTGTGGATGTGTTCTGGGTGTGGATTGGTTGATCCGATTAAGGATATCCATCT
>BQXS01000164.1:0-10058 GCA_024181965.1 Aduncisulcus paluster
GTAATGGCCTGGCCGAACCGAACATCGCAGAATAAGAAATACATTGTCAATCCGGGCCATTTGTGGAATTCACACATCAGGATGACGAAAGCAAGGAACAGAGATACAGCAATACAGAATCCGATTGCCATGTTCACTACACCGAAAATAGTGAAGACATTCTGGGCAACAAGAAGGATTAAGCTGATAATAACAAGAATACGTGTAATATTACCACGATGATGGTTCATCTGAATGACTTTTTTCTTGTCTTCGGCTTTCTTGGCCTTTTTCACACTCTTTTGAGCATTCTTGAGTTCTTTTCTGCTCATAGAATTTTCAGTGTATGGTGTGTCGGCCATGATTGTGATAGATTCCGTCAAAAAACAAACATGGTCAATTCGGAAACAAAAAGCAGACTTCGGCCAATGAGAAAGGTGCTAAAAACGCACAAACAGCACGGATATCATTTGTAAATCGGTGGAAGTTGCATAATTTATTTTTAAAAATAAAAGATTAGCACCCAGGATGAACACAGAAAGACTGTATACAGCATCACTTGGGTTGTCTCCATTTCGGCCAAACTCGGGCACTCTCAGCAGCGGCAATGATGATTTTGCCATTCCCAATACGTCCCCCATGCCGAGAAGAAGAAGTGGACTGACGACAATGCCATTCATGAAGACTTCCATGAAGCATCCAATGTACTGTGTGGACCGAGTGATAGTAGTCTCTGGTGGACAGGTATAGATGGCAGCACACATCGAATGGATCATGCCGAACATCGAGGGTTGGTTGAGCATGTAAAGGAGCGAGGAGAAGGAGACCATCTTGAACAATTTCATTATTCCAAAGTGATAGAACAGTATATTTCTTCATCAGCCTTGTTGTTTTTCTTTAAAAAAAAAAAAAAAAGGATTGAGAAAGAACGAATCTTCATCTACTTGAGACCTAACCTTGCAGCTTTGAATCTGGACATTCTTTTTGGAGGTTTTTCAGGTCCTATATCTTCCTTCTTCCCCTCTTTTTCTCCTTCTAATTTCTGTTTTCTCGTCACAATTGACCCAATTTGGATAGCTTCTTTTTTAGGTTTTTGCAACACCTTAGCTTCATCTGTTTTTGATTTAAGTTCTTCCTCTTTCTCCCGTTTTGATGCCATTTCTTTTTCATGGTGCTGAAGTTTAAGCATATATGATAACTCTTGCTGAAGTTCAATCTCTTGAAGTTTTAATTGATCGATACAGGTCTCTGGATCTCTATCTACAAACGAATTATCTCCAATATGACATTTAATTGGTTGTTTTTTCCTTATTACAGCTGGAATATATCCTACTGTGCCAATTTTGGCGTGAATGAAAGAGACTTGATCCTTCTTCTCAATAAAATGTTCATTGATAAAATCTTTTGATGCCTTTGTATCTTTAATAGTGTCTACTAGTTGTTCTATCGCTGATACTGT
This sequence comes from Aduncisulcus paluster, assembly GCA_024181965.1. Lineage (NCBI taxonomy): Eukaryota > Fornicata > Aduncisulcus > Aduncisulcus paluster. Next base: position 1,439 of record BQXS01000164.1, read on the forward strand.
CTCCATAATATTCAAACGCAACACAATAAAGGGAATCTCTTCAAGTCGTGTGAGAGAAGTTTCCTTCTCCATTAAATATTATAATTTTCATCTTCATAACCAAATAAAAAGAATAAAATCCTTCATTTCTCTTGGTATCATTCAATGGCATCAGAAACGATTTCATAATAATATCTCCTAGTTTGGGGAACAGTATGGAAGATAAATTGGATGAACCTCTCTCATTAAGTTTACTTGATCAATATAAAGAGCGTCAATCTCGAATAGAAAAACTATTAATAGAGTATCCCGATAATATGTGTTTTTTGGACTTAAAGAAAAAAGTGGATAATATTATATATGAAATTTCGTTATCTCTTGGCATTATAAAAAAAGATAAATTTGTTGAAGATATATTTTATAAAGGAGCTTTGTGTTTTTGTTTTATTCCAAGATATTCACGGTTTTGTCCTGCTACAGTGCAACGACTATGGTTTAAGAAGCGTTTACTCGAGGTAAAATTACTTGGTCTTCCAATTACAGCAACAGTTTCTCCTCAGTTTCTTCGCCCCTTTTCTTTCTCTCATGTAACAATTCCCTCTATTGGGCAAAAAGTATTTGTCCGCAGCGACAAATATCCAGATGCTCTTGTAGCTACAATTGATGAGGTTTCAGATGCATCTGTTGCCTCTCAAAAAACTCGGTTGTCTGTAACTCTGGAATCCGATGATCAACTAATCAACGGATCACATGAAGTCATTCCATGCACTAAACTCATTGGAACTGCGGATGAGGAGTATATCCTTGGATCTTTGATTGATCCTAGAGATTTCAAGTGTGAAAAAAGTCCTTTACTCTCACAAGCCGTTGATTCTTCTCGTAAAGTATGCTCAAAGGAAGAAGAAGAGCCCATAAAAGAAGGGACCATTAAGGAGGAGGAGGAGGAAGATATGACAAGACATAGTCCTGAAAAGTCACACGTGGATGATGATATTTTCTCATTCCCCCCTTCCCCCATTTTCCTCCAAACTAATATTACATGCAGTGAAGTCATTGATAAGTGGAGTGGCAAGAAGAGTGGCAGCAGGAAGAAGAGGAAAAGAGGAGGGGCCAGTGCGAAGGAAAAAGTCCCACAACAGAATCAAACTCCTGCTCAAGAACCTCCTCCTTCTTCAGGAAAAAGGAGGTACAGAGAAACATCTAAACCCGCAGAGACAGCGGGAACAACCAATTGGAAATCGTTTAGATTCGGAAAATAAACGTTTATTCTCAGAATATTCTGATTTAACATCATCTATTTCCGCACCAAAACATGCATAAAAAGATCCCCAGAAGATAATATTCCACACAAATCAGCTGCGCATGTCGTTTTTTCGATTTTCATTCCCTGAATCCAGAATCCTTCATACTTGCTACCTCCAGGCCATAATCTGCACAAAACCATTGAGAGAGTGTCCTTTGAAAGCACAGGAACTCGAGCTACAACCGAGTAGTACTCCATATGAGCAGAATCATCGGAGAAAATGTGGAATTTGAGTGGATATGAAAACCCAATAGTAGGACTAAAGAACCCCTTCAGATTCAAGGAAGGTTTAGCCTCTACTTCTTCATCTGAGAGATCTTCAATGTCGTCCGCATCAATATCGGCAGAAAACATACCATCATAAGTTCCAACAAACAACTCTTCACTGAATGACACAATAGAACGGATTCCTTTGTCGTATTCATCGTATGATCCATGACAAAGAGAGCGAAACAACGCATCGATGCAGGCAGGTGGTGCCGTATTAAACTCCTTGGATGATTTCTTAAAGATAAATAATGACTGTTTGAGAGAATGAAAGTAAATTTCTTTAAGCGAACTTCTAGAGCCACCAGGAAGAATATATGGGTGGGAAAAATCATTGTCAAGTTTCACTTCAATTTGAAACGGTATTGTAGGCTTTACGATTTCATCTTTTCCTTCAGAGAGTTTTGAAGTAATAATATCAAAAACAACTGAGAAAGGAATATCCCATTGAAGATACGATTTTGTTTCAGCATCGATCAAAATAATTTCAGCATCAGGTTTGGCAATAGGAAAATATTCTGAAAACTGAAGCCGTAAATTGTCAAAATAATAGCCTAAATAAGAAACTCTTGGAACATTGATTAAATATGGCAATGAGTGTGGTTGATTAACATAAAATGCAACCGGAATTGTGGATTGAAAGGCCCGTTCATGTAATTCTTTAGCAAGTGACATTGAAGAAAGAAATATTCTCAATATGAGTTATTAGCAAATTAAAATTATAAAATTAAATAGAAAATGTTTAGGTAACGGGACAAAGCAAGACACATTTAAATTTTGAGTCAACAGTCATAGGTTGGCGAAATAAAATATTATTGTTTCATTATTTATAAATAATAAATATTTTTGTATACAATAAAATTTTATTGCGTTTAAGTTGTGCCATCAGTAACCACAATTTTAAAGCAGAAAATTTTCAAACTATTGTTTCACAACTATTTTTATTTTCGCCAACCTATGCTTGGCAAGCAAGAAACCCCCATAAAAATTCGATTTATTTGCAATATACTTGAAATACAAACTTCATTAGAGTTTTTGCTTCAAAAATTTCACAAACTCAGTCATATTAACATCATCTGAAGATTTTTCGGCGATGATAAAGTGAGGAAGTTCACAGGTGACAAATGAATCTTTCGCATTAATTCCGTGACCCAACAAGAATCTTTCAATAACCTTATCCAATTTTTTTGTTCCATCTTCGATAGATTTCACATTGCTAAACACCAAAACAACATCATATTTTGACTTGCTGTAATATGGACTACCAAGAACATCTTCAATAGTATTTGTGGCAACTGTAGAAGAATTTCCAAGTTCAAGATCAGAAAGCCCTCCAAATACCCGACGAATAATTGATAGAAGAGCACGGTCATGAGAGACATCTTTCCCAAGACGCTTTCCATCGATACAAAGACATACGAGGGATGCTTCGGGCAATTTATCTTCGCATTAATTCCGTGACCCAACAAGAATCTTTCAATAACCTTATCCAATTTTTTTGTTCCATCTTCGATAGATTTCACATTGCTAAACACCAAAACAACATCATATTTTGACTTGCTGTAATATGGACTACCAAGAACATCTTCAATAGTATTTGTGGCAACTGTAGAAGAATTTCCAAGTTCAAGATCAGAAAGCCCTCCAAATACCCGACGAATAATTGATAGAAGAGCACGGTCATGAGAGACATCTTTCCCAAGACGCTTTCCATCGATACAAAGACATACGAGGGATGCTTCGGGCAATTTATCTTCCATTAATTCCTTAATCAATGAACTAGACCCGGGAATATCAGAAATTCGGCACTTTCTTTTTTCAGAGAAAGGAATCTTTCCTAAAGAGAATTCATTGAGTTGCTGAGAAGATACAGAGGGCAACCATTTTCCTCCAGAAACAAGGTAGTAAAATAGTTTAGTTTTGTTCGTTCCACTAGGTCCTGTAATGACAATATTACAGTCTTTCGGAGATATCAATTTTAAAAGGAGAAAGATAATTCCAATAACAATAATAACTCCACCAATAATAATGGAAACTAATATTGGAGAATCTAACTCGGTTATAAGCGCTTGGATATCGATCATCGCTTCAAAATCAATGGAAAAATGATTTTTCTGTATGGCTAAGATACTGGCGATCTATTGAGTTTATTCAGCAAACAAATAGAATTGAATATATTGAAAAATATTAAATTAGAAACGAAAATAATTATTACAATGACCCACATATATGGCAGTGATCATTTTTCACCATTGACATTGGAGATGCTGATGGACCCTTGCCCATGCTGATCTGCCAATAATTAACTGGTTCTTTTCCAAGGGGAGATACAATTCCACAGGAACAGAACAAAGCTTCAACCATCACAGCCGCAACAAGATTGTTAGTTTCTGGAATTGTGGGTGCAGATTTGTTCATAACATAACTCACATCGTCCATTGTTGGCATAGGAACAATCTTATATTTTGCAGCTTGAATTCTTGATAGTTCCAACACATTTTTGGAGTCTTCAACGCTTATGGAAACAGGACTCCTCCCATCATGCTCCTCTTCGAATATCCCACCCATCACAACACTAACGACACAATCTGCAGGAGTTCTCGGTATCTCTCGAATGGAACACAATGCACGAATATGTGCACCGTGCGAATACGTCTCATAGCAGGATAAACAGGGAGTATAGCCAGGAACAATAATTCTAGCATGACCCAAAATCCCACTCGTCCCTCCTTCAATCAATAAGGGGAGGCCTAACTGTTTTCTAACAATGGAAACAACGATTTTGTTCACCTTTTCCCGAGTTTCCAGGTTATCAACGCAAAGAAACACACACAAAGAGGAAGAGAATAGATCAGTGGATAGTTCACAACAATCCCCAGTAAAAGTTGAAACAATGGCTTTCTTTTTGTCTTTATCATCAATTTTATCGAATTGATTGCTTGATACATATCCATCAATATACTTTTTAGCAGCATCAACTTTATATTCCCCTACATCTTCCATAGAAAATAATGACTGATGAGGAATATTAACGGCCTCGACTTTATCAATGTCACAGAGAATAAATTTAAAAAATCCACTTTCCAACAGAAGTTGAATGATCTCACAACCTAAAGCACCTACACCCAAAATCAGGATCTTTTGATCAAGAATTGATTGTTTAATCATTAAAATTGATCATATAGTAACTATAACTTTTTTCAATGATGAGCAAACGAAAAATCGACACTAGCACCATATCAATGATATCACAGCGGTTTTCAAAAGGATTATTGATCATATAGACTATCATAAATATCATCTTATATATTTAATTTGGAATATATATCATTTTATCGGTTTTATATCTTATTTTGGATTCTTGGTGCCAATGAAACCCGATGATGCGGAATCCACCCAAGATAATTATGCCCTTGCCATATGTGAACTGTTGGTAAAGGCTTTTATCAAAGACGGTTGCATGGGACGTCTCAAGGATCCCGAGTCCCCCTTCCCTATCAATTATGAAAATGTAAGAGAAATTAAAAAGATTTTTGAGAGACTTGCTGAAGATGACGATGATATGTACGTTGAAGAAGGAGCAGATGGAGATAAGGACGAGTATTCCAATGAAGAAGAAGAATCATCTCAGAAAGAGGAAAAGGGGGAAATAGAACCAAAAGAAGGGGAAGAACAGGAGAGTAATCCAGATATTGAAAAAGAAGAAGCTAAAGAAAAAGAAGAAGAAGCTCCTATTAGTGAATTAAAAGAGTCAGAAAAAGGAGAAGACGAAAAACTGGAAGAGGAAAACGAAGAAGAAGAAGAAAAGGTCACTGAAGAGAAAGAGAGCGAAGAATCGAAGAAACTCATTGACGATGAAGAAGTATTTGATGATGAATCCAAGTTTCTTCCTCATGAAGATGATGAGTCATTATTGAAGGAATATGGATTGGATACTATCCTTGATAAGGCTCCAAAACAACTTGCCCGCATTCATGCCGTTCGTGAAGCATTCAAACTTCTTTCCGATGAGAAACGTATGAGTGAATTCATCGAGGTTGGTGGATTGTTCTGTTTACGTTTGATGCTCGAGCCTCAAAAACTTGGCCATCTTCCACCATTTTCCTTACGTAAGATGGTTCTTGACTTCATCCAGACCAATTTGCGTTTTACTGAGGAGCAGCAAAGTAGTATTACTGATCTTCTCGGCAATGAGAGTGGACTCGGGCGTATGATGACATATCTCTGTGTTCACCCTGAGTGCGAACGCTCTGAGCAAATTAGAGCTCAGCGTGTGAGAGATACTCTCCGCGATATGATATCAGCGGCAAGAATGGGAGATATCGACCAATCCAAAATGAGGAGAACTCGGACAACTGGGAAGAGAAGAGTTGCATCAGTCAATTTATTAGGAGGACAGAAAAAGAAGAGTTCAAGAAGATTTTAATCATATATACAAAGAAATAGAGCTGAGAGCTCCACATCCAATAAATTTTGTTAAATCATCTAATATTTATCGATTATAGCCCTATATTTTCTTTTTATTACATTTTGAAGAATTTTTACTGAGCTATTAAAAAAAAGCAGGCAGATTCGGCTTGAGGTCCGTTTTGCCATCATTATTGAAATATTTCAAATTTACTATTAGAAAATCTCAATTTTATATTGAATTTGATCCAATAATCTCATTAAAATATGCGTCATACTCAGCCTATCTTAGATAAACCATCTGAGAATATTCACGTCATTGTACGCCTTCGACCCCTTATTCGAGGCGAAAAAACTCGTTCAAATATACATATAACTGGAGATAAAGTTGTGGTACCTTCTGGTCCTGATTCCATGCGCTCTGCGAAAGAATTTTCTTTTGCAAAGGTGTACCCACCCTCTGCCAAAAATGAGGATGTTAAAGATTCAATTAAACCCATTATAGAAGCAGTTAAAGAAGGATATAATGCAACTATGTTTGCCTATGGTCAGACATCTAGTGGAAAGGTATGTTTTCTCTTTTACCCCTTTGATTGCGGTAATTTTTTCTAATTTTCTCAAATTTATTTTACTAAAATGCATATTTTTGTTAAATTTGTTTTATCCACGATAAATTTTAGACGCATACTATTGCTGGTTCCTCATATGCTAATGATCACGGAGGGAAAGCAAATGGTTTGGCTCCAGCCTTCCTAGAAGAATTATTCAAATACATCAAGGGTGGTGATGTTGGTGAAACTGATATTAACCTTTCTTTTGTGGAACTGTATAATGACAGCTTCCGTGATCTCATTGTATCATCCAAACGGCCATATTTGAAGTTTCAAAATGGTAAATATGTCCTTAAAGATGCCCGTACAGTTGTTATTTCTGAGCTGAAGCAAGCTCAACACTATTTCCATGTGGGTTTGAGAAAAAGAGAAACAACCAGCACAGAGCACAATGAAAGGAGTTCTCGTTCGCATGCTATCCTTGTTGTTAACATTAAGCATTCACGTGGTGACCATTCATATCATTCAATTGTAAACATTGTCGATTTGGCAGGTTCTGAGAGGTTAACGGCCGCCTCGACTTGGTGCCGTGAAGGAAAGCGGCAACGAGAAACACAAAGTATTAATTCGAGTCTTCATGTTCTTCGTCGTGTCATCCGTGCATTGATTAACAATCCCAAAGGTTGTATACCATATCGTGAGAATCCCCTTACTAAGTTGCTACAAGATTCGATTGGAGGCAGTGCCCGTACGTTGTTCGTTGCCTGTATCAGTGAAAACAAGGACCATCTTGCCGAATCCATAAGCACCCTTGAGTATGCTAGTCAGGCCAGACTTATCCGCAATAATGTTCGAAGCAACATCAGTCTCATTGATTCTGAGGTGAACATTGTTGATTTACTCCAAGAAAAACTTCTCCTTGGACGGCAAGTCGAGCAACTCACCCAGGAAAACAAACGCCTAAACCAGATGCTCACGAGACTTATACGTGAACGTGAACACCGATCTGAAAGGAACGAAGGGGATGATTTGATTGAATCTGGCGCAACTAGACTCGATTCACGCGATAGACATTCCTCCTCCTCTCTTCCTTACCGGAGTATTTCGTCGGCTAGAGACGGTTCTGTTGACCGGTGGGATTCTAATCTCGATGGCGACGACCATGAAGCAGCTATGAGTGATCTTGGTCCGTCTAGAGCCATGTCCACCCCCGGCTCGGTGTCAATGGATCCCAAGTCCGTTGTTATGGGTAGTGACTCAATTGGTCATCGCAAGAGACGGAGCAGTGTTCCCGTCGCAGGGCTATTGGTTGGCAAGAGTGCGTCTGTCAAAATACCCCGGTCTGAGAAGTCAAAGAGATCTCAAGTGAAAGAACCCACGAAGACTGAGAAATGGACAGATTTGCATAACCTTGAGCATTATAGTGCTCACATCGAGAATACATCAAATGTTTACTATAAATTGTCTGCTTATTTATCCTCTTCGAAACCTCAGAAACCTAGTGACCTGGATAAACTATCTGTGGCTGTTCCCACTACCATTGACATGCTCAAGGATAAGATGTGGAAGCTCAGGATGTACGTTCAAGGAAGAGAACGCACATATGGTCGTTCATGTCCCCACGTAGCTCACTTGAGGGCTCAAATGGAGGACATGTGTGCCAAGGCCGATAAACTTGTCCAATGTTATGCTATTCTCCAGAAGACCTTGATCGACAAGAAGAGTATGCTGGTGCTTCCTTCCGCTTCTCTGCGCACGCCTGGTCGTACTCCTCGTCCAGGGAGCAGAAGCAGTTCAAGGTCACATTCAAGAACGATGCTCAGCGAACCCATACCTGGTTCTTCTTCCGCAAAAACTCCCTCCAGGACTCTTAGAGAAGAGTTGGTCAGTCAGGATGATATGAGAATGCCGGATGAACAACAAAGAATGCCGGAAGAACAGCAGAGGAGAGAAGAAGAAGAGAGGAGGAGAAGAGAGGAAGAAGAGAGGAAAAGAAGGCTCATCGAAGAAAGCAAACAACGTGAGCGTGAAGAGGAAAAGAAAAGACGAGAAGAGCAAGAGCAGAGAGCTCTCAGGGAGCAACAGAGGAGAGCTGAACAAGAGAGAAGAAGAG
>BQXS01000166.1:1366-12227 GCA_024181965.1 Aduncisulcus paluster
TGGACAGCTTCATAGATCTTCCCAAAGCTCTCCATGATTCTTCCACAGGATAAGTGTTGAATGCTTGACATCATATGATAGACGCTAAGCTTCATGTTCTGGTTGAGGAGTCCGAGGAAGCATGGACGGTGGGGGACGAAAGAGGAAGAGAAATGGGGTTGAAGTATATCTCCAGTTAAAAAGCCAATAAACTTCTTCCAGTCGCGCACAGAACGATCCTCACTGTTCATGAAACGGAGAACTTCGACAAGACCTTCGTCACGGATGACACTTCCATACTGACACTTTCCAACTTCGACGGCACCTACCATCGCAGCCTGGCTTTCAGAGGCATTCAGGAACATGAACGTTGGAGGGAATGTCCTCTTATCTGACGCACGGAGACCTCTGAGAGTATCAAAATGCACTTTGAGAGGATCTGTCTTGTGGAATAACTCAGGTGCAATCACAAGGGCCAATTGGTCAACAAGTCTAACGAGAGTCAGCAATAAGCTCTTCGTATCAATGTCTGAGGAAGAAGAAGAGGAGGAGGGGGTTGAAACAGAGGTGGATGATACCCCAGGAGAAGCAATCCCAATCCTTGAACCGTCTTCTTCCTCTTCTTCTTCCTCTTCTTCCTTCGAGGCCAGGGATAGGGATGATCCTGCATGGGAGGAGGACGTAACATCAGTTCTGGAGGTGCTCTCGATGTCTTGGAGGTGGGTGAGTCCGTCAGCAGCGACTATCAGTTTGTCCAGGATGGTCACAATCTTCATGCGATCCTCGACACCGTTTCGAACACCGAAATATTTAAACTCATGAGAATTGGGCTTCAACACATCGACTGGGAATTGCAATAGACGACTAGTCTGAAGTAAAGTGGAGAATGAGGAAACGAACTCAGATACAATCGGGCATGAGGGTTGTGATATTCTATCTTTCTTTTGTTTGAATCCACATCGTTGATACTCACATATGTTCTCAGTAACTCCACTGAGATCAGCAAGGTAGTTTCGGGCACAATTGATCTTGAGCGTCATTTCTCCTTCTTCCCCCGTCAGTCTCTTAAACCCTTGCATCAACGCAAGAGTATCTTGGACTTTCTGGTGTGCAGATGTGAGTTCTGCAAGGAATATGTCATTGTTGATGCTGACATTCTCCACAAAAGACTGTGATGAGGGTTTGATAACGGGAGAAACGATTGAAGAGGATAAATACGAGTGGGTGTGGCTTGGCAACCGAAGTCCAGGGAACTCAAGGATGGCCCTTGTCTGGTGCAAAGCGATTGTTTCATACTCTTCGTGTGTATCAACACTGGGTGCAATGGAATATGACACACCACACACAGAGGGGGAGGAAGAAGAGGAGTCACCATGCCACTGGTGAGGGTGTCTAGGGAAGTCAATGTGGACTTGTTGATGAAGATATGGTTCCTCAGGACCAACGCCAATCGAGCTTGTCGATTCAATGGTATCATCACTGAGCTCCTCTTCCTTTGGTGAAATGACATCAACATCCCTCGTTCCATTCTCCTTTCCTTCTCTCTCTTCTTTTGCCTCTTTATCTTCCTCTTGTTTGTGGGGAGATGAGGCGCAGAAAATGGATGAAACACGCTGATATGTCCCAATAACACTGACACTGGCATGTTCAAGATAAGATCCATCAAGATATACACGTTCTCTGACTGTTCCACGCATGACGTTGAACACTTCTCCACCACAGCGATCTACCGAGGCATCGTTACATTTATACCAGTGAGTGTGTCTCACTTCGGAAGGACTGTGATCGCTCCCTCGTTCACCGTGACGCTCTCCTTCCATGGGTATGTTGAGCGGTCTCGTGTAAGCAATGTAATGTCCTTGCCCAGCACCACCTTCAGAGGTTCCAATGTGAGCAACCACGCCGGTCAACACATACAAACACCCATCCTTGACAAGCCCATGTTGAAGAAGAGTGTCAACACGACGCAGAATAGAAGTAACACGGAGAACTACGGTGTGAGATTCCCTCTTAACTTCATCACAGGCATGGGATAAAACAGATTCGAGGTCAGATTTTAACTCTTTGCTAAAAATAGAATGAGAAACAAGAATAGACTTCATTTTATCCAAGAAAGGAATCATTTTCTCACGGTGTCCATCGACTTCGAGTTCAATAGCTCGCCTCGTTTTCTCCAATATGAAAATCTCCTTTTTATAGTCTTCCAGACACTTCTCAAGTTCCTTACACACATATTGGTAACGTTTTTCGTCCACATCAGTCATAAATGGACTCATATTGAGGACATCTGGGAACAAGAAGGGTGAAATGTCACGTTTCATCTGTTGTGTACAGCGATCAAATGAAGTACGTACTAAACACACTGTAATAGTGTCAGATAGGGATGAGAAACGCTTGATCTTCTTCTTCTTCTTCTTTCTTCTTGGGAAGGGAAGATCCTTCATCATTGTCGGATCCACTGGTGGTCGTTGCAGCAGTAGCGGCAGCAGTAGCGGCGGCAACAGCGACATCTGTGCTCTCTTCCCACCACTTTACAACACTATCATAAACTCCACAGAGTCTACACAGGGCAGTGTAGAGATCACGAAACTTAGGAAGCACAAATAGAGTATTAATGGCATCGGTACGAGTAGCTTTGGTTTTAATCTTATGATCAGGTGTAGTTAATTCATGGGATTCACCTTCTTCGTGTGGAATCGATCCATCGGAGGCGGGCAGTGAGGATTTCAAGAGGGATTTCTGCCAGATGTCTATCTTCATATCTTTAAGGTCATGGAGCTTTTTGATGGCTACTTTATCGTCTATAACATGATAAGCCTGTTCGATAATGTCAAGAACAACCATAAATGCCTCTTGAACGTCTCCTTGTTCACGACGAGCGCCAATGCTCACTAAGAAGGGCGAAACATCAACTACTGTCTTACTACTCATCTGTTGTTCAGTTATAATCTGTTGGAGGCAATTCATTGATTTAAGTTGAGTCTCCTCATTCTCTGTAAGATCTCTTGATGTTATATCTTCAACATTAGGGACTATATGGGTTAAAAGTAATTCCCTGAATGAAGGAGTTGCATAAAGAACTTGTAAAACTGCATTTACATAGCAATTCAGTCCAACATTCAAAAAACCACACGGAATATGAATATCTTTTCGGGAAAACCTTTTCTGCTTTTCAAATGATTCCATATCTTTTCTACCTTCATCAGTAACAAAATTTTCTTTCAAAGACATGAGATCTTTTTTAATGCAACGAGGATTTCTCATTTGTCTTTCTTCAAGTGCTGATATCTTTTTTCCAGGGGATTGCTGACCACCGTAATTATTTGGTGGAGTATATGTGGTAGGTGCGGGAGGTGCTTCGCCTCCTTCGAGCATCGAAAGAACACGACTAGCGGCTAGTTCAGTGTTTCCTCCACATTCGCGGAGAACTATTTCTATTTGCTCTCGAAATAACCTCCCACCGGTCATGCCAATAAGGAATTGTATATTTTCTTCATCGGCCATCTTTTGATTGTGAATACAAAGAAGAATTGAGTCCTCGAACAACTGACTTCTTCACAAAATAAAAAAAATTAAAGTTATGATAGTTTTTAAAATCAAAAGGGTAATGACTTGTTAATTATTATTTTATAATAATTTTACCTTTATTCTTACCAAATGAATGAGATTCAGAATGACAGAGGAGAAATAGACACATTATGAAATTATTTAAAAGGATTTGCAAATTAAATTGGGAAATTATATTCAATATTTTACGTTTTTACAATAAAAATACGTCAAGAACGACCATATCAATCCCAACTATCAGGAATGTCGTCAGATTCACTAATTTCACCAATTGTATCTTGTTTATGTGCTGGTTTTGCATTAGGATCCTTTGTATAATCACCATACCACCGAATTGAGTGTGATTCCGTTAAGACTTCGGAATGAGTTAGAGAAGGACTCACAATTGACCCCAAACTCTCACTTTTTTGCAATGATTTCGACTTACTCTTCGATCTTGACCTTCCTTCTTTTGATTTCCTCCCAACGTCACGAGATGATCTCAACGAAGCTGACGTTTGTTGTTGCAAAGCATCATCACCGACAAAATCACCGGCAAAATCACCGGCTGATGTTACCGATGAATATAGTTCACGATGTGTCATTTCCTTGTCACCACCAGATTTAGCCGCAGATGAGACCTTTTTCTCCTCCAGATCAAACATCCTGGCCAGATCGGTATCTCCAGAACACCTTCCATGATTGTGATGTCTGGTTAATCCATGGTGATTAGCAAGGATTGGACCATCGCTTTCAGTCGAGTTAACGCTGCTTGTAATGCGAGAAGAGGAAGAACTGCCAGAGCCAGTGGAAGAACGTCTTCCGGAGAAGATACCATTGGCAACGGTTCTTTCTTTCGTATCAGGACTGACATCATGGTCAATTACTTGCTCTGAGAAGGGTTTCCATGAACGAGTGGTTGTGTGCAACCGTTCAGAGCCATCAGTTTCTTCTCTCTCAAGCCATCCTTCACTCTCTTCCAAAACTCTTCTTTTGATGAGGGGAAGCGAGTTCCCACTTTCCAAATGTCTTTGGAATTGAGGCAACGCAACGACTTCCTTCATTCGTTTCATTACACTGCGTTGCCTGGTGTCTGCAGCCAATTCCTCCACTTCACGGGCCATCTTTCTTGTTTCAAGATGTCTGTTGATGACTGACGGAGCATCACGGCTTAGTAAGGAAACACTGATGGCCGAATCCACGCTCTGTGGCAGTCCACGGTGCCGTCCAAGTAAACATACGCACATGATAATAATTTTTGATAAGGAAGACATTATCCCAACGAACGAAACATCACAAGAAGGATGGCCAAGAGAGAGACCGACGTTTCCATATGCACTGGCGATCTCGAACATGACTCGGAACGGAGTGTTATATTGGTCATTGTCCATCTTGCTACTCTCGATCGAACAAATTATAATGAGTGCTAAAAATAGAATGATTACGTCACGATCAAGAGAACCTTTTATAAACTTATCAATAATACTAAAAATACCATCAACAAACATCTGCCAAACCGAAGCACCAGGAGAATTTTGTCTATTCCTTACTTTATGTTTCTTGCTTGAGCAACATTTGTTCTTTTTCCCGCTAGAAATGGACGAATAATACCCTTCTTTCGAAGAATGCATATGATTTTCATAGCCATCATCAAATCTACGTGGGAATTTACCTCCACTCTTTAAACCTTGCTCTTCGTGTTTCCTCAGCTCTCGTTCAACCTGATGAGTTATCTCATCTATACTCACACTCGGACTCCCATAGTGATGCCTGTGTGATGTGTGATGTGATGAATGATGATGTGTGGCACTACCATCAAGTTGTTCCTCATCTGCACCTTCTCTGGCTATCTTGATGCTGCCACGTCGACTTATTTGCATACTTTGTGCTGCACTTGTTTTACGACTGCTATACTTGCTATGTCTCCTGCTCTGCACCCTACTTGCATGCCTACTGGGCATCCGAGTATTGCTTCCACTGATGGTATAGACAGCTGTCAGGGATCCAAAGGCATTCGTTTGCAATACACACTGAGTATCAACGGCAGTGGAGGAGGAATGATGGGAGGAGGTTGAGTTAAAGACTCCATGAGATGACACGGGGGAAGTGAGTGATAGGGCACGTCGAATGGTTGAAGGAATGTCGTCTTCTTTAAAAACCTTCTTGGAGGGTTTTAATAACCTTTTGAATTGACTCAAGGATGAGGTATTGTTGCTATTACCACCTAGTGAGACAACAGCAGAAGAGGAGGGACTTGTTGAGCTTGGGAGAAGACGAGGAGCGGCTGATGGAACAGAAAGAACTGTAGCAGATTCAGTCCCATTCGTGGATGTGGTTGATCCATTGTGGCCATTAGTTCCAGATCCTCCAAGGCCATCCCTTGACCTTCGACGAGAACTTGCATTCGATTGATCCAGCCCGTTATTCCCATTGCTAATTATAGCCACTGCACCGGCACCGACGTTATTATTAGCACTACCAGTATTATCGACCATACTTCTTTTCAGCATAGAAATGAAAGGATACGGTGTCACAACCATCATAGCCACATACAGTACATTCACACCATATCTCAGCAATGCCAAGTCAATCACGTTAAAGCCTGCACTCCTTGTACTGATAGATTGGAAGCAGAAAGAGAATATCCGGTCCAAGTGCGATAGATAGGCTTGGTCAGGCTGATTATAGTTCAATATAAATATGGAGACCATCTCCGCAACAGTGAATGTTATCCAAGCAAACAAAAGGAACATTGTGTCGACTGAGGGGAACAGATGGGTGTAGCAGAGACGTGCATTCTTCAATATCCACGCATAAAGATCATTCCTTTCTTTACATTTTCGATATTTCAGGTCATACTTATCAAGTTTAGGAATTACGGATGATGTCCGGCCCCTACCGGTATTTTGACGGCTAGACGTCCCACCGTTACTACCAAATATATACTCTCCATTGGCATTGCTGTTATCAATTTCTGGATCCTTCTCCTCTTCCTCTTCCTCTCCCACAACAAAACCTAGTCCCATCTCTTCAACGTTATCTTTGAGCACATCTCCTTCTTTTTCCTTGGCATCCACTCTCCTTTGTTGCTGCTTCAGACTTCCTTTCTTTTCCCCGCGCTTCTCTTCCTCTTTCTTCTCCCTCTTCTTTTGCTTAACTGCAGGATCTTCCTCATTCTTGGTTGAAATATACTGACTGACAAAAGCAGAAGGGAGCTCAGACACAACACGGGCATCTTGCATTTCAATGCCAAGGGACATGGAACCGGTGCAGGCAGATGAGAAAGTTGAACCAGCCGAAGACCTGCCGGCTGCAGCCGAGATGTCGTCATAATCCTCCTGAAGGTTAATGTTATCAACACGAAGAACTTTTTTGGTTGATCGGTTCTGAGACTTGTAGCGCAATCTATATTTAGCTGTCCTGCATTGAGAAATCCGGTGCGCAATTCTGAAAGCCAGTCTCAAAAACACTGGGAATAGTGTGTTCCCCGCGACAATGAGGAGTGCGATAACAGTCTGGACAAATGGGAAATCGCTCATGACCATGAGGTTTGCCGGAAGAAGAGAGAATCCGGCGTTATTAAATGCCGAGATAACATGGAAAATCGACCACCACACCGGAGTTCCATCGAACTCACCTGCTCTGAGTGCAGTGACGGCATCGGGGGTAAATTTGAAGAATAAACAGAGCGATGAAAATGTGATTAAATAAAAGAATAGAATGTAACCAATGACAAAAGTAATTATGATTCCAGACGCTTTATAATCGATGAAGAACTCGTATAGATGCTTCTTTCGGTCATATTTAAGAGTTAAATGCTCCATTTGTTGTTTCTCAAGGGAAGTAATGGTCAATATAGCAGAGTCTTGATTTAGATTCTTGCCATTGGGATGGAATTCTGGGATAAGCTTATGATCTTTGACTTTTTCTGAACTAGAGCCTGTTGTTATCGATGCGTAATCCTTGGTATGAGTGGTACTTTCATCTATTTGCTGGTCAGGGATGTATAAAGGAGGGAAAGAAGCTTGGTTAACACTGCCATCTCTAGAATGCCCACCAACAGATAAAACACCGCATTCTTTATCCGAGGAATGATAAGGGTGGGGTGGGATCTTGAATATACTCGTGATCTCTGTTGCATGGTGAGAAGAATGCCCATGATGGTCACCGTCAGAGTCGATAACTCGGTGGGCTGAGCCTGATATCTTTGTGCCTTCAATCCCATGAATACTGCCACCATACATTGGTTTCTTGTACATTTCAACTAAATTCCCAATTGTATTATCCGTATCCTGACTGAGCTCGTCATCTTTATATATTGACTCAGAAGCAACACTTACGACGGTCATAGTACTCGTGGAGGCAGGATTGGAGAATGTGGCGACCCTTTTATGGGATCTCATGAGAACAATTTCACGTGAAAAGCGTCGCCGAAGAAATACTCGTCTAAAAATAAGAGGAGCAATAGACATAAGGGCTGTAGAACCCAGTTGAATACATACTAATATGATAATTTGCGAAGCTAGGGTGAATTCAGCAAACTTGGCTGAAATCAATCCGGTAACAGTAAAAGCTGAAATGGTAGAAAATACTCCATCAATCCAATCAATTTTGGTTGTAGTTGAAGTATAATATTCAATTATATATATAATTGTTCCAAATACAATGGAACAAATGATTTGAAACATTAAATGTAGGAAGAAAAACGGTATGGCGAATCTCCTCTCGTTTTTTATCATTTCAGCGAGTAATTATGAAAAAGATTGTAAAATAAGATAATTTCTTGACTCAATATCGACTTTTATATTATAGTTCGACGAGCAAAAAGGATTTCTCGGGGCCAAAGGAATTATGTTGATAGATAGATTTAGATCTGAATATTGTGTTAGATTGAGAAAACAAATTTAAACTCTTTCTAATAGCCTTGGCAGATGCGAATCTCATCCACTCCGTGAGCTGCCTGTTTCAATCCTAGCGCTATGGATTTAATATCAAAGTTATCGAATAATATTTAAAAAGTAAATTTATGTGGATTGATATTAATCATAATAGTTTTGACATTTCATATCTCCTTCATCGGTAAAAAATAAATCACTGTTTTTTTCTGTGTGTGCCAATGAAGGAGACATCAAAGTCAGGAAAAAATGGGTTTTCAAGAAAGTTCTTCTTTTATTGTTTCATACATCATATTTGTCGTGAAGGAATTTGTGAAGCAACTTTTTATGGTCTACAGAAAGGTAGAGTAATTCTTAATATCTGTAAAGAGT
The DNA here is from genome assembly GCA_024181965.1 of Aduncisulcus paluster. Taxonomy (NCBI): domain Eukaryota; phylum Fornicata; genus Aduncisulcus; species Aduncisulcus paluster. The sequence goes on from BQXS01000166.1 coordinate 10,159, forward strand.
GGATGAATAGACTTCCATTACCAATTGATAATTTTCAAGGTTGTATTATGTTCTCAAAATGCTCTAGTGAAGATTCCTATTATAAGCCATTTGAGAGTTCTTGGATGAATACTGAAGAAGTATTGAAAACTCGAATTGTTGAATCGTGTAAATGTAGTGATGAGATATCTGAAACTTCTTTGCATTCACGAGATATATCTGCTCAATCTTCTTCGTGTGCTACAGTCCCTTCCACATCTTCATCAACAGAAATATTATCTTTTGGCTCCCCAATTAAGCGCAGAACGAGTGAATCTGAGCAATTAAAAGGTGTAGAAAAATCGTGCAATGGTTCCATCACAATCACTATCCATCCATGTGATTTAATTGTTTTAGAACCTTTAAAATTGGTCACAACGACTGCAATCGCTGGATATGATGTTTGTCCAAAGAAGAATGCTCTTTTTGATTCATATTCTCAAATGTCTTCTGCTTTTCTCCCTTTTATTCGAGGTCGACTTGTTCATGAAATTACTGAATCCATTGTGAAATGGCTTTGTAACGGCGGGCAAAAAGAAGAATATAATGAAATGTTTGAACAATTGTTTCTTGATTTCTTTGGACGTAAAGCTAACTTTAGAGAATTAGCAACACTCCCTTCGACTGACATCAATCAGTTCGAAAGGGATGTTATCGACATCCGAAGACAGATATTGCATGCTTCCTTGGTATTTATTAAACAATATGGGAAGATAATTGCAGCTGAACTTCCAATTGATAGCATAAAGCTTGGAATTGCAGGTAAAATTGATTTGATTACGAGACATTCTGATGGAACAATCTGGATATGTGAACTCAAGAGTCGATTCAGTCGTTATAGCACAAAATCACACAGAATCCAGTGTCTGATTTATCTTATTCTGATGAAGTTACAGGGAATTAACTGTGGATGTGCTGTATTTTACATCGACAAGCCGCTTGAATCTTTCTCAATTCGAATGCCATCTTTTTCTGGCGTGTATGATCTGTTAAATTCTCGGAATAATTTAATATACCATTGGAAAACTATAAATAGAACATACCAATTTCTCATTTATGATCTATTTTTAACTCAAACTGCTCATATGGTCTATCATCGGTGTAGAATATGTGAACATTCTGATAATTGTGGGTGTGATATTGAGGAACTTCTCAATGCTGAATCTATTTTTAGAAATGGAAAACAACAAACGTCAGAGATTGCTTTATCTGCAACATCAATACAACATAAGGGTCCCCAAAAACGATTTAAATCTGTTCTATATTCTGATTTTGATGATATTGAGGATGCTGGCCTTGTCCAAATGCATAAAGTCCAACGATGGAGGCGTGGAGCAGTGTTTGGGTACGATCAACTCTTGGAGGCTGCCGAAGAGTCTCTATTAACATTCAACAGAGCTGTTCGACAATGCTCTGATCGGCCTATGCTTGGTCCTTTCCATGTTATATCCATAGGAATATGGGACGAAGAAACAGAATCCATGGAGATTACGATAGATCTCTCTAGTGATGTTGACGCCCGGTTAGCATTGTCGACTGCTGTCTACGAGAGTGTCGATATTCATTTGTGCTATGAAACATCTATCTCTGAGGGAACTATTGAGGTAATTGAGGAAAAGGATCGGGAGTCAGATTCAACTTCTTGTCCTCCTTATCTTTCCTCAAGTGAAATGAGTATATCTGATGTACATTCTTCATCATCTTCTCTTTCAACGAAGACCTTTCTTTCTCAAAAATCTATAAATAGTGACTCCAGGCATGTTTTGTGGCAGTTTTGCCGTGGTTCTGTGAATATCGAAACATTGTCAACTGGAATTTCTGAAGAAGAAATGGAAGAAGAAAAGGAAGAAGAGGAAAGAGAGAGAAAGGGGAAGGGAAAGGAAAATAGTTCAAAAAAGAGGAAGAAAAGTCGAAAACCCTACTATCAATTTGGAAGTGATTGTTCAACTCGTGATTCTTTTTCTCAGTCATCAACCACCATTCCTCAAAAATCTCCAATTATCGATTCAAAACATGAAGAAGGAAAGAAGGATTATCATAAGGAAAGAAAT
>BQXS01000172.1:9904-21542 GCA_024181965.1 Aduncisulcus paluster
AAAGTTAAATATTCCCAGTGAAAGTGAAGGAGACGGTGAGCATGAAGAAGAGGAAGAGGAAGAGGAAGAGGAAGAGGAAGGACATAAGAAGGAAAGTGTGACGGAAGAAGAAGACTTTGGTGACGAGGCCAATCCGTATGGTGAGGATCAGCCTTATACAAAGTCTAAGACAGAAACTGCAAGTGAGCCCACCCAATTCACACTGACATTACCAGGATCTTCTATGATATTCACTGAAACTGAAGATATCTTGATGGATATTGAAGAGGATTCTGAGAATGAGGGAGAGGAAGAAGAAGAAGAGGAAGAGGAAGAGTCATTCTCCCCGCTGGAAGAAGAGGAAGAGGAGAAAGGAGATGGTGTATTCGCTGCTTTCTCTTTCCCTGAAATAGATGTGAATGAAGAACATCAAGGAGAGCTGGTTATTGGTGATTATAGTACGAAAGACCTGAGTCTTGCAGACGGATATGATGATGAAGCTCTTCCTTCAACTACGACTGCCACTTCATCTCATTTCTCTGATGCTGACTCTGGAGGAAAGGATGATGGACTTAACTTTGATATCCCTGTGGTGGATGTCAAACCATCAGTACCAGTTGTGCATCCTCCATCTATGGAACTTCCAAAACTATCAATGAATCTTGCTCCTCATATTCCTTCAGCGCTTCCATCTCCTCCTCCTCGTCGTGGGCCCAACCTTCTTTGCCCGATGCACCGTGGAAGTGTGTCCGAGTTGCATGAGGCTACAGGTGATGACGGTACTGTTATGTTGATGATCGATGACGACGCCGGCGGTAGTGTGGAAGATGTGGGTGACGGAGAGATGTCCTGTGCTCAAGAGAATTCCATTTCAATCTCTGATGTTCTGAATACACTTAAATCTCACTCTTCGAAGGGGACTCCACTCTCGCTTGACCCTCAGCACCTCCAATTGCTCTCTGAGTGTTGTGTCATGGTATTAGTCCGTGTATGTTCAATGGCTGTGAAATGTGCATCCATGTTTGATGTATATAAGGCTACTTTGCTCAGATGGGGCCAGGAAAGGCAAAGAAGGATGAAATTATCCAGAAGCAGTGAACCTGTTGATAAAAATAGAACCAAACTTTCTTCCTCATCTGATATCGGTGTCACTGACTCAGAAGAAGATGAATTCGAACCTTTGATCGACATTCCCAAAGTGTCTGATGATTCCAGATTCGTGTGTACGAACTACGTATCTCGAGTTCTTAATCAATTGTGTTCCAAACCCTCATTATCCGACAAAGTTAATATGCATCCAAAATATTACACTGATCTAAAAATAGAAACTTCTATTTGGGTATGTGAGGGAATTATTGAGAAATGTGTCTCGATGATTGAGGAAGAAAGAGAAATGGTTCGTCTTGAAAGAGAGCAAAGAGAGGAAGAGATGCGATTGATGCCTCCTCCAAAGTGGCGACGAGTGGAGTGTCAGCCTTCCATGCTTGGTTCCCCACGCTATGGCCAAGGTTCGAGTCCCTTACATCCTCCCCAAGAGTCTACATCCCCCAAGATGTCTTTATCCATCCCTCCTGGGACTCCATACGTTTCGAGCTATGATAACACAGATGTTCCAGATATAACTTCGCTTTCTCCACTGCCGCCGCCCATTCCTTTTGCTCTCTCGCTTTCTCTTGTTTTACATAAGTGCAATTTCATGACACTCTCATTCCTTAACATTTTCTCCCTGTTTGGTGTTGTTTACGGTGGAAAGGCCAACAAACCTGATCCTGCAGCCATTCATGAGGAACCCGACAAGTCTCCTTCATTATCTCATTCTCAGTCAGATCAGAGCAAGGATCATGTGAGAGTTGAGGAAGATCAAGACTCTTCATATGAGTATGAATCTGTATATGATGATCCTTCCATCAGCGCTCCGCAGGGACTTGTGGATTCCTTCAATCCTCCGACTCCAGCGGCATTCTCGGCGAGTCATTTCGTCATTCCTTCAACACACGCCATCTCTCGCTATGGTGTTCGTGTGGCTGAATGGACAGAGAATATTGCTAAGAGAGGAATCGGAATTGGTTCCATTGGATGTGGTGCTAGTTCTTTGTTCTCGGATAAAATAGGGAAACTAAGCATATACGAACGATTGTTCGAGGTTCGTCTTGATAGATCGGGTGCTCCTGGTGAGACTATGGTCCAATCAATGACAAAAAGTTCACCCAAAGAAACTAACATCACAAATAATAATAATAATAATAATAATAATAATAATAATAACAAAGGTGATATGGATTTGGTTTCTGTTGAAGAAAGGAATTTGGTTATCATTTCATCTTTGATTGGTTCATTTTGTTCGATATCGACCTCCTCTGAGGCATTTTTCAGTTTAATACAGAGTACAATCTCGCATGATGTTTTTGTCTCACATTTGAAGAAATTCAAGGAAGCTTCAGCCGCTACTGCCCCCCGTGAAACTCTTGCTGCATCATTAAAGGATTATAATAACAAAAACACTCATTTATTCTCCTCTTTCTTCCTGTCTCTCACTGCTTTCTCATCCTTAGTATCCTTCCTCCCGCTTTTTATGTACTGTCTCCGTGAGTGTGCCTCATGGGAGCGCAGGGAAGGTGAAGATCCCTCGATTGGCGAGTATAATGAATGCAGCTGGCGAGACTGGTTGAACGAGGAAAGAGATAGAAGGGAATGGGAACTGTGGTGTATGCGGACCAAAGAAGAAGAGAAGATCAAAAAGGAGAGTGCTGAAGCGGAACGGAGTGCTCAAGCTGAGCAGGCCGGGAAAGCTGAAGAAGATGCCCGTGAACAAACTATAGGTGCTGCTTCCAACTGTAATAAGAGTTCTGTTCTGGAAAGTGATGGTGTTGAAACACGATCCAAGGATGAAGATAAGGATGTTATTTTGACTCCTAATAGTGGTCAAGGAAAGAGTCCCTCTCACTCACCTTCCCTTGGTCACAGTGGTCTTTCTCTGTCTACAAAGTCCAATGATATAGGAAAGTATTCCCATGGGTCACATTCTATGTCTTCCTCTCATCTCCACAAACAGCTTGTTTCACTCGTGTCATTCCACCTTGGGCATCTGTTCTCATGTTGTGTATGGGTAAGTGAAAGAGTAAGGGAGAAAGAGAGGTGTGCTTCAGCAGGCGGATCTCAAGGTAAGAAGGCAGAAGAAGAAGATCCTGTTCATGATGGCAATGGTGATGATAAAACGAAAGTTAACACTGGTGGGTGTTCATCTCCTAAAGTTATGGATGAAGAAGAAGATATTTATGGCTCATCAAAGTGTACGGATGAACATTCAAAATCGGTCATGTCTCCTTGCAATATGATGGCTCAAGAACTCTCACCTCTTTTTTCTTCTCATTCGCCTCGTCATTTCTCTCTTCTCCCTCTCCTCGACTTTGTCTATGGATTGTACTTTGTCTGTGTTGGCGTTGTAATAGAGGGGGTGGAAGGAAGGGAACGTAGAGTGGCCGCTGCTCATTTTGATGGGCTTGCCCACAGTGAACCTATTAGAAAGGGAAGCTTTCCCCCTTCATCTCCACTGTTTTCTGCTTCATTCTCGTCCACATCTTCCGCTATTTCTTCGAATTCATATCTGCGTCATGCTCTGACACTCCCTTCACTGACAAGGACTATCTCCTCATCACTGAGTATGCTTCTGCATCTTGGATGTGGGTCTGTATCTGTTGCTTCTGTGCTCATGTCTCACGTGTTTCGTTTCTCATTGCGTCATCCGTTCCATTTTTCGAAGCCTGAGCAGAAAGATAGTAATGATAGTCGTGAGGATGCTCTTCTTGATGATGAAGGCCTCCATATCTTATCCAACCTCTTCTGCAATCCGCTTCTTTCTGAGGGACTTATCCGATGCATGTGTACAGTAATGAATAGAACATCTATGTTCACAATCCCAGGTGGAAAGCATCCAGGTCTTGTCAATCTCAAAGGCTCAATTATTGCTCCAACCAGTGAGGCTACATCCTTTGTTCCACCTTCAAGTCCGTCCAAAACACAGTCAATTGAAAGATGTGGATCCCTTTCACAACTTCACTGTCGGAATCCCTTTGTTCTTCCTTTCTCTCGCTGTGAACTTATCCATCTATTTGCTCTTTTCCTGCACTCCATATCGCCTCGATGCATTGGTCTAATGCTGGAAAGGTTTAGTTATTTCCACACATCTATTCCCTTTGTATCATTATCGCATTCAATGTCACTTCCACATGCTCTTCTCAGTGTTGGTCTTAGATCTATGTGTTCAAATGAACAAATAATGATGATGAAAGACGAATGTACCTGTGGTAATTGTCAGTCAAAAGGGATGCCCAAGCCAAGACATGGAAGTATTGCCTGTAATTCTATTGGGAAGCAAGCTATATGCAATGGGACTGAAAGAAGTGTGTGTACTTTGCAAATGATGGGACAATTATCTGAGCATTATGGAGTTCAAGCATACAGAGAACTTGATTGTTTGGCTGAAAGGCCAGGAGATTCATCGATTCATCCGCTTGTGTTCTTCTCATCGTGTTCCCACTCTCATAAAACATCAGATATCACACCGTTCACATTGACACCGTATTCCCTCGTGAGAATACCTTCTATCTCTCCGGGTAAATTCCCTCATTGGACTTATTCTGTGCCGGCATGTCTTGAAATTGATCCATCTCGTTCGTTTTCACTCACTTTGAAATTATTCCCATTGTTTTGTCCCTGTATTCGGCAGCAGACCCTTGAATTGATGTGTAATTATGTGTGTGGAGATGTTTTCGAAGGATATTGTGCTATTCGTAAAGGAAGAGACAAGCAGAAAGCTAGACTTCGTGAGAAACACTCTAGAAGGGGAAGTGGTGCTTATAGTTCACGCAGTGCTCGAAGCTCTAGGAGTGCTCGTAGTGCTGGGAGAAGTGCTAGACGTATGAGTAATCCAATCGCTGGACTGAATGCACTTGATGTTGACTCAGAATCTCCTCTATGTTCCCTCTCCAATTGTCTCTCCCTCCTGTCTCTATCACATTTCTCGCACACTTTGTCTCACATCCTTGTCCTGTCTTCTACCTTCCTCGTGCGTCTCTTTGAGATGTGTGAAGAATGCTGGAAAGAGAAAAAGATTCTTGATTCTGGTGCAGCTTCTGTATCTGACACCAGTCGAGAGGCTCAGCCAGGGTCGAAGGATGATGAAGGTGACGAACTCCACATCCCTGCAGTCGATCTTTCTCTCTGGGTTAAGGGTAGCATTGTTGACGTGCCTCATGAGTGTTTCGGTAATGTAAAGAACATTATGGGTATGAGTTTAGCTCTGTTTTCCTTGCTGATCCCTGCAATAACAAGAGCCCATATCCTCCCTTCTCTCCTCTCTTATCTCTCCTTCTCTTCTCTGCCATCATCCATCGTGTCTTCTCTCTTGCTTTTGATTGTAAGGGAGGCCAACAATGAGATGCCTCTTGGTCGAATTGAAGGGCGGAATCTTCTTGTATTGCGTGGCATTGATAGCAATAAGATACATGAAAAAGAACCTTCCCTTGATATGACTTTATCACCATCCCTGCCCAATTCTCCATTCACATCCACATCATCTCTCGTATCCTCTTCTTTCCTCCCGTTCTCTCTGTCCTTGACTGATTTGCCCTGTTATCCTGCCATTGGATCCCCTATTCAGAGAGAAGGGAGTGGAAATTCTCTAGCAGATCTCTCTGGTGTCAAGTCACAGCTCCATGGTGCCGCATCTGGCGGAAAGAGCTTCCCTATTTCGTCTGCTGCTGGTCTCAGTAACGTCGGTTGTGGCGGTATCACACTCTCAACTTGGATAAGGATGCGTCGAAGTATCCGAACAGACGAGGAAGTTATTCTTGTTACCGGGGAAAGTATTGAACGTGGTAAGACAAGTGGTGTTATTGGTCGATTTACACTTAGTATCGCATCTCCCTTCACTCTCCCTGGATGGAAAGCTAAACACACTGGGAAGTACGAGAGTGGTTCTGTCGATAACCATGTTCCTCTTCTTGTCACTTATTTCACTCACCATCACCCCCTCTCTGCCTCCGCTTCCTCTTCTTCTTCTGTCCATTTCATCATTCATGTTCCTTCTTACTCAAATGGAGCATATGAAGGTGCTCTTCGTCTCATTTCCACGATGGAGAAGAGTTCTGAAACACCTCTTATGGCCAAGAAGACCTGTGGTCTCTGCGACGATGTTCCCAAGACAGATCAGCAACCTCGTGATCCTCCATTGTCACACCTAACACACTCTCTGCACACTCATTTCCACTCTTTCTCCCATCTCTGCGTGAGACACAGTGAGGATGGTGTGGTTCGACTCTGGGTTAATGGAAGAGAAATTGAGTGTGAGAGAGAAGGAAATTACTGTGAAATTGTAAGGAAACGAAGGAGAGATGTAGCCAAGGATAAGGTTACAGGAAGCTCTGGCCCAATGATATTCCCTATTATTCCTTTGCCACATGAGGTGTTCTCTCCAACGCTGCTGGAACGTGAAGCACAACGAACAAGAACAGACATGTCTGGAATGGGGAATGGAGATACGACTGAATCTGGCGCTATGGGCCCACATGAGGCTCTGAGAAAGGAGGGTGGATCTACAGGTTCTTCTGTAAAAACCGTGCCGTTAATGAAGATTTCTGAGAAGGTTACAAGTTCTGTCTTTTGCACAAATATATTCTTCAATTTGACGACTCATACTGAGCCTCGATTGAGCAATAAGAGGAGGGCGTTCGAGAGAGAGTATGATACTTCCCTTGATCCTGTTCCTGATGCGAGTGGGTTCCTTGCTGCTTCTCTTCCTGTCCTTTCTCAGGCCTCCAGTTCAATTTATATCCGTGCTCTGCCAGTGCATAACATTAAGATCCTCTCAACAAAACCTAATGTCTGGGGCATTGTGGCTGGACATAAATTGAATGAAGTCGAAGGTGAAATCATCCATGAATATGTGTCTAAGCGTGATGTTCAGATATCCCAGCAAACTGGGGAACAACATGAGAAACATCCAAAAGAATCACTAACACATGTTGATGGTCAAGATCAAATCGACTCTACCCCTCAAGTATCTACTCTCCGTCTCAACCATTGCATCGAATCATCGTTCCCTTATTTGTCACATAATCCCACCATTCTCCCTCCTTCATTCTCACCCTCTCCTGCACTCACCCATGTTTCTCGTGAGTGGTCTATTCCTGTGTGGTGGAGAGAAGGTGTCATGTACGAAGAGAAAGGGTTTAGAGAGGATGTGTGCGAAGGCATCTACTGTGTTTGTGATGTGTCTTTTATCCCATTCTCATCGATATCACAAGAAAGAGAAAGAGAAGAAGTGTGTGCTCGTGAAGGGACAAGAGTATGGAGCGGTGTACAAAATGAAGAAATGACAGGAAATAATGCACTTATTAGAGATTCTATGAAACTTTCTCAGGACAAACCTGACTCGTTTGCTTCTGGATCACCTCAGACACTTGTTTCATCTTCCTCTATTAGTGATTTTAATGATTCTGTTGCTCATGGTGATATTGAGGAACTTTGGGGAGGATGGTTGTCTACATGGGATTCTCTATCGAATGGAACTTCCAACGTTTTCTCGATTCCTGCCTGTCCTCCGCCGATGCAATCGTTCAACCATCATGTGTGTGATTCGATGTATCACAGTTCCACTGTTCATGGAATGACACGTGAGAGAATCTCAACAGGAGCAAGCCAATTCCCATTGGTATCAAAATACCCCAAATATGTGTTCAGGAATGTAGCACCTCTTACATCTATTTTTGGAATGGCCAGGAAAGCCCAACATTCCACATATTCCTCACCATCCCCATCTTTGTTGTCACCTTTCCCACGTTCTATTCTTCCTCTCTATTTCAACTCGAACTTTGTGAATGGTCAGCGTGTCCATAAAGATGCCACCAAAAAGAAAAAGAAGAGGACCTCCTTGCCATCCGTTGGGTATGCCAGCAAGCTTGAGATACAACACCACGAGGCTTCTCCTTACCTCCCACAACCGTCGATGCCTTTCCAACATTCATCGTCATTCTTCTCGCCATCATTTTCATCTATGTTCATTGATTCTTCGAACCAATCTGATGACAGCCATCTGACGATTCCGTCAACTTTGTCAGGTTCTTCCATCCCCGCCTCAGCTTCATTCCTCCCTCCATCATTCTTTGCCTTCATGTTGTCTTCCTCTGTGCAGGAATTGTACAATAATTTCACTGAAAGGATGAAAGAATTGAAAGGGCAAGAGAAACTGAGGGGATCTAAGAAGTATGATCACTCTGATTCGTCATCAGGATCCTCCTCTCTCTGGAATTGGATTGGAAATATATTCTTCAAACGTAAGAGTCTGCCTCCTTTCTTGCCGACACATTCGATTAGTGCTGACGTTGTCATTCGAGTGAATAGTATCAAAGAACTGCTTGGCCACAGTGTTTTGCTTGACAGTCTTGCTCATTTCTTCCCTGATTTGCATCATACTCACACTGTATGGTCTGATACCTCAAAGGGAGCCGTGAGTCCGACTGTTCCTGTAGCTTCGTTGGATAGACGTGGTTCCATTCGTCCATTTGAACCTAAGAGAATGCCTCCTCATTCCTCTTTAAGTACTCATTCAATCACTTCTGATGGAACAACCTCTGTGCCAGGTGGTGGTCAGTTGCATCAGGTATCTGCCATGTCTTCGCTCGTCACTACAACGACACTGCTCTCCTTGACAGATTCTCTCCTTCGGCTCTGTCTTCATCCTTCATCTTCGCCATCTCCTTCTTTGCTCTTCTCAACCCTTGCTCTGTGTGGTGTGATATGGCCTACGATGTTCGTGGGAGCTTCTAGCCTCGACAAGAAGGGAAGGAAAGAGAGCTTGGGGGGATCGATGACAGAATGCGTTGGTGTCGTATGTGAGCATGTCCAAAGTGCTCTCAAGCGAGAAGAGCAACAGCAGGTTTCTGGACGGGGGAAGAAGAAGAACAAGAGTGCTGGGATAGGAAGTCAAGGTAATATTACAGGGACAACCTCAAATTCTCCATCGCAGGTAGATGCTCAATCTCCTCCTGTTCATCCAACTTTCTCACCATCACAACAGACATCACCACCATCTTTCTCACAACAGCAAATGATATCTATTTTTAGGACAGCTATGAGCAGATTTGAACGAATCTTTTGGAATCGATTGATGTTATTGTTATATGGACGGTGTGATGAGTGGTCAGTCTGTGGTGTTGTTTCATGTCTCTTGAGTTCACTGGTTGGTTGCACATTACACTGTAATCCAGTAGATGTTGATAGGACGATTAGAGAGAGCGAGTGGTGGAGGAAGAGGAAGGTGAGGAAAACAAGGAGTAGTAGTAACAGAAGTAGTGTTAGGAGATCTGGAAGCCTTGGGTCAATTTCTAATGGCCAAGGTGTTGCTCATAACGAAAAGATGAAGAGGAAATCTAGGAAAGACAAAACCAACGAACCTGATAACGATCTTACTTTGTCTTTCTCCTCCTCTCATTCATCAATCTCAAAGCCTCAAAACACCCCAATTGCACTCTCTCCAGTTCCTGTTAAGAAACGTGTCAGGAGAGTCGTTGATGTTCTCTGTGATGACCAAGGGAGCATGACAATCGAAGAAGCCGCAACTGCTGCCGCTGCAGCCATCTTTGCATCATCTAATATCTACTCAAGCTCTACAAATGTGTCTTCTCCTTCCCTTTCATCCTCACAATCCCTTGGATCTCTTAACCCTCTCTCAGTGCTTTCCATTCCACCGTCTTCCTTCTTTTCTCCCCTGACAATGCCGTACAGATATATCCATTCTCTCAGCATGTTTTCCTTCGAGGATGGAGAGGAGAGACAGGTTGATCGCTGGCCAAAACGCTGTATATGGCAGATGCTATTGGCTGTATGCATTGGTGAGAATGACCAGAGTAGCATTTCCTCAGTCCATGGACAAAAAAGTTCTTCGGTCAAAGATGTTCATTATCATTATGAACAACATGATAGTACAACTCTTAACACATCTTCTTCTATCGCCTTTTTGAGGTATCTATTGCCTGAGTCTATATCATCCCCATCTCTTTCCCTTCCTCCTTCTTTACTGGCACTCTCACTCCTTCATTTGTACTCTAGATCTTCACTCTACCTCTCATCGGAGATTCCCAAGTCTCTTGCGTCCATCCATACCAATCCACTATCTCGCTCCCTTGCATCTGTGGTTGCGAATACTCTTCCTCCGTCAAATATGCCCAGGAGTGAGGATATTAGTTTCACTACTTGGGCAAAAGAGGAAGAGGATGTTGCTTTTGCTTTCCCCAAGACTTGGACAGACATGGGCTGTGAGATTATGCAATTACCGCCGATTTTCTCAATTCCTCCGTACATTGTCCCTTCTCTGGCATCATCGCTCATCCCTTCGATCAGTGCAGCACTCTCCTTATCTTCTCACATCGGGTCGATCCTGATATGTTTGTGGAAAGGTCTGTGGGTTGGTACAGGTGTGAGAGATCAAGTTGTGACCGGTTGGAGCGAGTGGGAAGCCGAATTGAAGAGACGTCATGGAATATCTGTCCGTGCCAAGGCAATGGGAAAAGAATTTAGTCCTGACCAAAGCCGTAGTGGCCTGGATGAAACACAATACTTCATATCAGGCGTGTCTTCCGGCCATATATCTCCTTTCCTATTCCCTCCGACAAAGGACAACACTTCTTTATCCTCTTTGAACCCCTCTGGACCTGTTAATGATCAGCAGAGTTGTTCTTCTTTGCCTTCATCGACTTTTTCTCCTCTTCACTCATCCACTCTCCTCCCTCTGTTCTTCTTGCTTCGATGTCTTCTTATATCTGTGAGTTCTCGAGCCGAGTGTGAGTGTCTACTTAAAATGCTTATGCAAAGTGCCACTTTCACTGAGAAAGAGGCGAGGAAATGGAGGATGTGGGAGCTTAAGATCAAAGTTCTTGTCCATGAGGAGAAGAAACGGAGAGCTATTGAGAAGGAACACATTGAAAAAGTTATCATGAGTCCAGAGACAACTCAAGAACAAAAACATTTCCTCACTGCATTCATGTATACGCTCTCAAAACTGTATTCTCACACTGATTCTCGAATAAGAGCCTGTTTTAATGAGTATTATCACAAAATGGTTGTTCTGGCGCACACCAATATATCTTTCCGAGTAATCGTGCTCAGTGCCATCGCTTCTTCTCTCTTGCCGTCGTCTCCACTTGCTTCTCCTTCCCTTGTCCAGACACAGCAATGCAACACTTGGATTATGGGCGGTCTTGTTTCATTCCTCCCTTTCTTATCCGATTGTGTTTGTAGGCTCCGATCTTTCCTTGCAACCACAAGATGTGACTGGAGACACCAGTATTGTTCTTCATCTGAACTGAAGGATATGTCGAGACTCTCTGAATATCTTGTCAATATGAAATGCTGGCCTATCATCCCTTCCATTAGACATGACCCTTCCCCTTCCCTCATTCTCTCTGTGATGTCCACGCTGTCTTTCTGTATATCTGGAACTTCTCTGTGCAGGCTTCCAACGCGTGCACTGGCATTGTCGAGTAGAGAAGTGAAGAGACGGGTGTGTATGGAATTAGTGGCTGGGGTTGAACGCTGGAGAGAGCGTGAGAGAAGAGATCTCGAGTTGAGGAAAGGTGAGAAGAAGAGACGGGATGAGTGGAAG
>BQXS01000196.1:1103-12492 GCA_024181965.1 Aduncisulcus paluster
GTAGAGTGTCAACTTCAAGTTGATATTATTGGAGTTGACGTCCCAATAGATCTCCCCTACCTGACGTTTCGGATGGACACCCCCCGGTAAGCATAATAACTACATTTTATTTATTTTTTATTATCCATAATTCCTTCTCTTTTCTACTGAGTCAGTAGCTACTGACGTAGTTTTTCTTTTTGAGTTATGGATAATAACCAATTTATGTCATTTTATGACGATCGCGATCCCAGGACTTCGGTCTGTGGGAGTACGCCCAACTGGGTGGGGTTCTTGACTCTCCTTCTGCTCGAGACAAGAGTGGCCCTATCCAGTATCAGCCCCATAATCATTCATCTTCGGTTCGAGCCCTTAGAGGGAGATTTTATTGCTTCTTTGGTTATGGGGTTTGATTTTCTGGCCAGGTCAGACTGGCCTCTATTAATGCCACTTTGGAAATGGCAAAGGATGATATTTGAACGGAGTAAAAGGTCGTATTTTTATCAAAAAAAAGAAAATATATTATTTTTGGGTGACAATATATCTGTTACTGGTTTAATCACGCTGTGATGGTGATCAACCAAATTAATCTGCGTTTTATCAAAATTCAAACAATTTATTAATGTATTTGATATTATTGAAGTATTAAGTTATTTCTATTCAATTTTTATCTTGCAAATTCGTTCTATAACCTGATCCGGGTGAAATCCCGATAAGAATACGTGGGAAAGCATCAAAAATATCGATATAATAAGGAAGAGGACATTAATACATAATATTTCATTCACAACAATGGTCAAATTTGAATAAACTCATGGTAGATTCCAGGGCAAGCATCCTTCCCTATTTTGTCAACAGATCTGAAACAAAATATCTTTTAAATGTCTGAACAAGAACCTGTAGAACCTACAGAACCAAAAGAACCTATGCAACCCAAGGACCAAATGATTTCTGAGCTCAAGGGAGTAATTGACAGTGTTCAAGGATTTAGAGAACTTGCCAAAAAGCAAAGCCAAGTTGTCATTCCTCGTCTTCAAGCTAAAGCTAAGGCCTATAAAGAAGCCTATGTTGAGTTGAGTGCAATCATCAACCATTTTTTGCGTGAGCATGATGTTACTATGGCTGTCACTGAGGTGAACCAGAGGTTACTTCTCTCTCCTAAGCCTGGAGCCCGTGGACAAGATGCTGGAGCCTCTCCTTCTGCTGCTTCCCACGTTGAATTGATCCGTCAAGGTCTTGAACAACTCAGGTTGCAAGAAGAGCTTAAGGAAAAAGATTTCAACGAGGAAACCAAAGAAATGAAAGATGAGATTACAAAACTGAAAGTCGTCAATGAGAGGATGAAAAAGAGGATTTCAACCTTATCATCTGGAGCTGCTTTCGATGAAGATGCTGAAGAGAAGGCTGAACGTGTGAGATTGGTTGTTATGCTATTTGCTTTGCTTATTGCCCTTGGTATTATTGTTGTTGGTTCTATCTTTTTAGCAAAGAAGAAGTAAATTTATTCGATTTAATATCACACGATTTGTTTTTTTCCTTCAAGGTAGTATCGATATTTATGAGAAAAGAAAAAGAAATTCACCTGTTAAAAATGATAATTTAGAGGATGGTCGTTAATATCTTTTCATAATTTAGATAAATTTCAACACATAGCCATTTTTTCGACCAGTAGAACCCAAATCCGAGTTTTGCCAGATCGCAGTCCGCCGTTTCTACTTTGGGCGATAAAACACTTTTACACGAATGCGACCTCGTGATATTTGCAATTGTGATTGCGAGGGGTCAACATATTACCTTGAAATCTCTTGTTCTTTGTGTAATAGGAATGTATGCAAAAGAGCTTTCAATCAATGTCAAAATCAATATTCATTTGAACAAAGTTCGTGTATTCAGAGGTTATCGGGAATATCTGTCCTCTCTCTCATATTTTTTTTTACAGGATTTCTTCTCTTGCTATATATCGTTTTTGTTGTGAGAAATGTTTCTGAAGCGCGAAAGAAATTGAAGGTTTGTCCGTATATAGCTCCAAAATAATATTCAATTTTCAGATGTTATTGATTTTTGAATGTCAATAGTTTTTTGAATGGATGGTTGCTATTTTGGCAGGATTGGTTCACTCTTTGTATTTGTCGATTATGCATAAATATAATCCCAAAAATGAGCACTACTTCACTGATTATTAAAATGATAAAAACATAGGGACATGGTGCATTTGTCGAGTAATTCAAGTTGGAAATGACTACGTATGAAAATAGTAAAATTCAATGTATACTGCATATTGATACTGTCCGACAGTAGAGTCAATGGACTGGCCGGCAGTCATTCCTTCTCCACTCAATTTGGTTCAATCGTACACAAGTTGTGTTGCATCTCTGTTTTCTTCACGGATCAAAATTATTTTTTTCTTTTTATTTGACCTAGTGTATGTCTTGCCCTCAATTTTCATTCCCGATTTCAAAACAGCAAACAATAGAAAAAACATCATTATCGATCATAGTACAACTCTTTGATGATAGAATTTTTTTTTCTATTTCCGACTGTAACAAATTGGGTACAATTTATAGCGTGTCTACAACGATGAATCCATATGCAAAAGCTCTAAAAACCGAAAAAGATTCACATTTTGATACATCGGTTTCGCAAATTTCTGGTGTTGAAACTAATGAATTCTATGAATTATTGTGTCTTAGACTAAGTGAACTATCACTAAAACGACCACTTATTGTGTCTCTGAGTATTCGAACTCTTAACTTGGAAATTATTAAAGTAATAGAAAGAGAAGCCCATAAAATGGTAATAGCATGTTTTGATCAGTTAAAAAAATAGATTTATTTTTAATGATTGTTCTATGATCTTTTCAAAGGGTCTATATGGTTTTCAGTGGTGTTTGAACAATTATTTTAATTCGTCTGATTAAAATATTCAATAAATTCGGACGATTTGATTTTATTTTGATATTCTAATGTAAGGGATCACGATTTTAGGAAAAAACCGATTATTTGTCAAAATGGATGGAAAATCAAAAACTTTTATAACTAGAACAGATGTGTATGTAGTTTTTATTGTTTGTTATGACTTTGTTTTGGGTTTTACCTCTTCATATTAATGTCTTGATGGATTTTTTTAAGAACCGAAAGATTGGTGAAGTTAGTTCGAAAAGACGTATGTTAATGTGTTTAAAATGTTGTATTTCTTCTTATTTTATTGGTTTTGAGTGTTTATTTCTTTTTTTTAATGAACAGAAAGAGAATGCTGGTTCATTGTCGATAGCCGCTTTAAAAAGGCGCCAAGAATTGGTTGATATTGATAGACAGCTCCGTGCAACGCGTCAAGATACCTTAAAGAAACATGAAGATCTTGATATTCGCGAAAAGGCCCTTCTCCACCGTCAGGCTGCCTTCAGTAAGAAAGTCAAAAGATATTATCAATATATTAGTGATTGTGTCTCGAAGCGAGATACGGCTCTAAACAATATTCAAAATTTGGAGAGGTCTTCAATTCTCGATGAGGAGAAGATTGATGGTTATCGGTATAAAATTGAAAATGCAAAGAAATCTCTCAGTTCACTCATCAAGCATGTAGATATGATTGCCAAATATATCAGATTCTTATCATCTGTCGTGGAAGTGGAGCCATTATTTGGAGTTCCTGAGGACGTTCTTGAGAGGTATGAAACCCTTCGGTTGACGTGGAAATCGCTCTGGAGAGGTGAAAATGCCGCCAGAGTACGTGTGAGAAATGCCCAGCAACAGCTTCATGAACTTGAAAAAACGTGTGCGAAAGAGAAGACGGAATTTCAGAAAACTAAAACTTTGGGTGTTGCAAGATACCTTGAAGAAGAAGAAAAAGCGGAGGTCAAAAAGGCACAAATGAGTGAGATGACTGCTAAAACCGCCGATAATGCCACCACCGTATGTCGAATTCACAGTGCTGTTGATAATATGCTGTCAAGGAGTACTATAAAATTGTCTCATGTTCACGTTGTATCCACAGATAAAGTTGGGATTTTGTGTGATAATATTCAATACATTGAGGCGTTAATAGGAAAAACTATCGAAGTAGAAAAGGATATTTTGGCTTCTCCTTCAAAGAAAATCCCAGGAAAGACAAAACCCGGTCGAAAGTAATCAAATTTAATTTTTTTTTTTCAATGATTATTAAAAATTTTTCTCAAAAAATAATGTACTTTATTTCTACTGTTAATACCAATCTTTTTGATAGGATCTATTTGTATTAAATAACTAAGATTGAGATGCTTTAGGCGATGCTTTCAGAAGATCAGACATGCGAAGAGCGTTGTTCCTGCCAGTTTATTCAATTTGGTTTCTGATACCCCTTTTGTAAGAGGTCTTATAAACTTTGAGACAAGGTGAATAACTATTCCAAAAACTCCTGCTTCAAATATAAAGTTTATATTATTTTATCATTATGTATGGAGCAATACAAAGTTTTGAGTAAAATTATAGATTATTTTTGAGAATTGAAGTTCTATTTGGCTTTGGTTTTTCTAACTCTTCTCTTAACTTTCTTTCTCCTCTTTCTTTTCCTATCTTGAGATTCAAATTCAAGCACAGCAATCCCGTTCTTAAAATCCCTCTGCCTTTCCCAACGGCCGCTTCTATGTTCTTGACCGAGGGCGCACAAACAAAACTCTCTCCCATCAATCTTCAGTACAGAAATTCCATTGACGAACCCAGGAACTTCAATAGATTCACGAACGTCGAGGGAACCACGCTCAGAATCAATAAACACGCCATATACATGTCCACGAGCACCCAATATGGTAAATTGGCATGTATCGTCAACAAAAGTGGAAGAATGAAGCTTCGACGACGATTCATGTTCTACCTTGAGTTCAGCAGTAACACCACTAAGGAATTGGGCTGGATGATCAGGGTGGATAAGATCACGGGTGGGTTGGTGTTCGTGGATTGAATCTATTGTGATTGATCTCACTGACGAGCTCGGGAGTTTCAAGGGAAGTTCACACATGGTTCCATATTTTTCATCATCGGTCTCTTTGGCTTTTTCATTGTCTTTTGTCACTTTTCTTGTCAAAGTAACAAACGAAGAGAGTAACTTTTCAGAAAATCTTCTTTTCCCTTGAGATTCATCTTCTATATCTTCCTTCTCATCTTCACTGACCGAGTCATCAAGAGGTATCAACTTTTTCTCTTCAGACTTACTATTAGGTATAATATCTCCTTTTTGGTCAATTCGAACGACTCCTTTGGGTTTTTTCTTTCCAAGATCCCATATTTCAACCACGCCACATTCACTACCACATGCAATAAAATGACGCCCATCAACGGGAACAATGCAATCCCAATCTCCACATTCACAGGTTTCGGCGTTTGCCCTGACTATGCCATCATCAAGGGCACCAACAACTCCACCTAACTGATAAACAAGTTGAGTATCACCTCGAACACGCCACACACGTGCTGTATGATCATCGGCTGAGCTCAACAGACGGCCAGGGCCAGATTGTTCAAGACGTCTAATAATGGAACCGTGTCCATGCAGAGTCTTCAGAAAACAACGATCACGCCAATCATTAACACGAATGACTCTATTTGAGTGAGCAGAGAGTAATAAAGAGGGCTTGTCTTGTTTGTAAGTGGCAGCAAGATCAATTTTGACATCATCAAGGAATAGAACATCTGTCACGGGAATTCTATCAAAATAAGATCCAAATACATCCACACTTGCACCTGTTTCAGCATCCCATAGACATACCAGTCCATCTTCACCTCCAGATGCCAAAATTTTACCATCAGGAGAGAGAGATAATGATGACACACATCCACGGTGTGATTCGTTGGGAGGAAGTGGGCCTATTGAGGAAACAAATCGTTTCTTACTTCCAACTTGAGCTTTATATCTTTGAACATGGGGATGAATCTCGCCTTTCCGCAAGGATCGTCTTCCAACTACATCCCATTCCCGAACAATTCTAATTTGAGCTTCTTTATCCAAATCAATCGAATATTTTGAGATTGTTCCATCTTTAGATGAAATATAAAACTCTCCAGTTTCGGAATTAGAAACAATATCTGTACAACTCAACTTGTGGTGAGCAAGTCTTTGTACGGATTTCAATTTCATTCTATTTTTAATTATTCTTATTTGTTCATCATTATCGCTACTTTCTTCATCTCCTGCGTCAACTCCATAGACAAGACCGAGTCCCATTGAACCAAAAATATTGATTGTTTGCAATTGCGAGCTCTAGTATAAAATAAGCTTGTATAATGGCGATCCTTTGCCCAAATTTGAATTTTTTCATAATATAAGATTTTATTTATTCGATTACTTAACTGAACTACGAGATTGAATCTTTTTGTTGGATTTGATCGAGATAAGTTTCCTTATCGAATATCTAGATGTAGAAGAGCACAAGATGTTGCATTCAAAAGAAAAATTTGAACAACTATACATCCTTTTTGTGTGACAACTGCCTTCCATCCTATGATGGCCAGTTGAGGGAAATATGTATTATTGATATTGTTTTATGTCATTTATTGAAAAATTTTCATCTTTTATCGGTTTATATACTTCACTTAGTTTACTGTTGATCATCTCATGTCATCTCAAAATTGACATGGTTTGTCTGTTCATATCTCACTCCCTCATCCTTCTTTTGTCGGGTATATTTAATTTTGTATTCCCTTTTCGTGATGAAGTTCATAGTTTTTGCTGTTTTTGCTCTCTTGGCGGTGTGTTTGGCTGTCCCAACTGAAAGAGAAGTTTTGGAGACTATTTATGATTCCATGGGTGGTGCTGATTGGACTATTAGCACTGGATGGATGACTGATGCTGACATCTGTACTTGGTATGGTGTGATGTGCAACAATGGAGTTGTGACTTATTTGACCCTTGATAATAATAATCTTGTTGGATCCATTCCTGATGACATTCAGTATCTTACCTTCCTTAAATCCCTCTACATGAGGAACAATACTGTGGAGGGGACTATTCCTGATGGTATATGTTCCCTTTCCAATTTACAATACCTTAACCTTGTGAATAATTACATTACTGGTGAAATCCCACAGTGTATTTGTAATTTGGACCAGATTAAATACATCTATCTCTCTCAAAATATGCTTGAAGGAGCTGTTCCTGACTGTTCTGAAGGTGAATATGATGTTGAGATTCCTCTCTACTCTTTGATTGAGATGCACGTTGATTGCAATTATTTGGATGGAGAATTGAGCCTCTATTTCCTTAGCTTGCCATATCTAAAGGAAATATACACTTTCTGTACTGAGCTTGCTTGTGTGGAGGAATATGAAATTCTCCTCGGCCTTGGTTACCGCTGCACAGAAACCGAGGCATACTGTGAAATTTGTTTGAAGGTTCCTATCTTGCCTCACTGCGCTCCTTATGTAGTGTACAGTGAGACCTGTGGAAAGTACTATCCCATTGAACCTCCTGTCAATCCTTCCCCCCCAACTGACAGTCACTGCAACATCATTGTTGAGTAAGTTGTAACATGGCAATTATCATATTATTTGTAAGAAAAAAGTAAATGGTTGCTTTAGTTGATAAATTCAAATTTTGAAAATCGCTCACACTATACTGTGGATCACGGTATGGAAATATACTCAACATTCCAGAGTTTATTGAAATTATGGGCATAATCCCACACAATAGTCATAATGGCTGTCATTTATCGCCAAGTAATTCTAGTAATTCAACAATTGATTGGCCTTCTTGTAATTCAATTGGAAATCCAGAACATCTTTTTTCCCGCTTTCCTGCTTTTGCAAGGACCTTTTTTTCTTCGGCAGCCTTCACTAATTGATCATAAGTAAATGGAGAAGGGTCAGTCAATCCACCAAATGGTGAAACATCAATAATTTTCCATTCTTTTTTATCGTTAATTATGACATCACATACATAACATGACATTGGAAGGGCTTTAAAAGTTACAGACATAATGTCACGAATGATATCGCCGAGTTTTGACATTTTGGATTTTCCTTTTTCATTCCGAGATGATATTCCGATACATATTTTATCAAAAACGAAAAGACGAAACTCATCTTCTTCAGGAATATCGATATAAGGTTGTAATATTAATACGGGAGAGACACCTTCCCAGCTAGAATCCTTCTCAGCAACCCCAAAACTGATAGGATTCCTTTCGATACACTCAACAAATTTCTCACTGGTTTGTAATAACTCCATGATCTCCTCATATGATGTACAAAATCCATCAGATCGGGGTAAGACATAAAATGCATCATCAAGCGACATCCAATTAACCCTCACAAATACTTTTTTTCTAAATCTCGTTATAGCTTCATCAACATATTCAAAAAATGAATCAAATTTAGGAGGATCATGAATTCCATCGGATAAAATAAACTCAGTAACCTCCTCGGGAATACTAATTAATACAGAAGGGAGAGTAAATTCATTTAAATTTTTATACCAATTATTAAAAGAACATGATATTAAATCCGAAGTAAGAGGAGTATTCATAAGCATAATCTAAAACATTTGAAGTTGTAAAAAAATTGCTAAAAATAGATATATTAATATTCTAATTTAAATTAAAATACTTTTGGTAATATAATTTTATTAAAGTATAAATATTATCAAAATTAATTTTTTTAAATCTATATTTAGATAATTTTTATCATGTTTTCTGAATAAGTAATATTATTATGAGGTTTTTGTACTATTATTATTATTTTATTGAAATACTAATTGAATTTGAAATATATATATCTCTTTATACCATTTTGAAGAGGATAATTCTAAGTTTAATTTTTTTGAGGGAAGTTGGAAGCAAGAATTCGAATATGGTGGCGCAGCAATAACAAGATATTGAAACGATTCTGAATTAGGTGGTCTTTTTTCTTCTGGAATTTCAAAAGGTGATAGAATTCGATACAAGGGATCAATTCTAAAGATATGTGGGAGTTCAATTTCGAATAATATAACCGCTTTTCCACTTATCGGGTGTTGAAGTTTTTGAATTTTGAATGCAGGAGTTCCAATTTTCTGAGAAAAGGAAGAAAATCTTCTTTTTTCTGACAATTTTTTTTCATAAGAAAGAACAAAATCTGGGGTAGAATGTCGGCTTCTCCCATACTTTTTTTGATTATATGCAATTAATCTTAATTTGTGATCTCGAGTAGCCGTATGAATAAAATAAGCATCTTCACTCTTATGTTCAGAGCCACACAAACGGCATTCGAATGTATTTCGATTGGTTTTTAGAACATATGGATCTTTTGATAAATCTGTTTTTCTTTTTGTTAGCTCTTGTCTTTTTCTTTTTTGATAAGTATGATAAAGATGGGCTGGCGCATCACCGCCGCCTCCCAAACTTACACCCCAATTTCTATCTCGCCCTGACATCAAATAGAGGTAAAAAACAATGAAAAATAAGAAGGGATTATGGCAAGACAACAAATAGAACAAAATATAAGTAATTTGCGACTGTATAGTTATTAGATTCCAAACTAATGTTAAATTTCTTTAACGGAACATAAATCAAATATTAACTCTTTTATTATTCCATTTAACTATATGTGCAAGAAGATAAGAGGATATTCTCTAAAATCATTAATTTCTTGTAGTTTAGAAGGAAAGGAGGAATTTTCAAATCTTTTTTTGTTATACTTTACTCTTGAAATTAAGAAAATATGGAACGTGGAATTGTTAAACTTGTCCAAGTCCCTCTTGGACTTGATCCGGAACTCTGTCGCCAATTCATATCAAAACATACCAAAGTTTTTAGAATTCATTTTAAAAGGAGGAAAGTAAGTGATGGGGTCCGTTCGATGAAGAGGAAACACACCATATTAAGGTTTGAATGTGGATGGTTTGAAGTAGAATCGTTTGATGAGGCTAATAGACTTGTAAAAATGTTGAATGGTACACCCATTACGAAAAAGAAGTGTGAATTGGCTAAATCCAATTGGAGTCTTGTTGTTTCTGATAAAGACACTGATTGGGAAGATATTGAAGTGTCTGAATCGTATGAAAAGGTATTACGGGCAAGAAAACTTAAAAAATCACTCTCAAAAGCTAAGGAAAAACAGATTAGAGTGAAAGATCGGGTTTTGAAGGATCAAGCCAGACATTATATTGTTCGGCGGAAAGAAAAGAAAGAAGCCGCTCGTAAACAGCAAGAAGGGAAAGGAATTGGAAAAATTGGAAAATATGGTGACTCGTTTCAAACTGTAGTTGGTATTTCTTCATTTGCCTCAAAATCTCAAAAGAAATCGAAAAGTAGATGTATTGATAAGGAAATATTTAATTCTATTTTCTGAATGTTGAGAAAAATTGGATTATATTTGTTTAATTATTTTTACTTTTGAAACTCTGAAGATTTTGAATCTTTCATTGCCACACGCATCAGAGAGGCAGTCTGATTAATTCCTTCTGAAATCCGACAATTAATCCACAGTAAACAATCTGACAATCCAGAATGAACAGTTTTCTTGTCTAATAAATCCTTTTCTAACGTTTTTTCTTCCTTTTTCAGGCGATATATAGTTTTGTTGGATTCTTCCAATACATCAAATGGATGGGACCGTCCAGTAAGCATTTTTCGACAATATCTTTGTTCTATTTTTAGATTTGAGAACAATTCGGCACTTTGATCTCTCATGGAACGGGTAGCTTTCATTGCTTGGAAAACAATTCCCAGCTTTTCTTTCAACATCCTCACAAAAAGCTCACGTTGCCGAATAATCTCAATAAGACAAACCATTTCTTTCTTTTTTAGCTGTTCTTTTTTCACAGAGACCAAAAACTGGTCGATTCTGGCTTTATCATCAGCATCAGAGATTGTGTGCTTTGATTTGAGGTCTTTTTCTTTGAAGGTATCCTCGGAAGGAGCATGTCTATTCTTGTTTAGTCCATCAACGAGAGTGCTTACACCAATTATCGGATCATATTGACGATGTTTGAAGAAAGAGATTGCCTCAACCTCCCGGATTGATAAAGTGGACAAAGATACGTGCAATGGTGAGGATTCTCCGAGAAGAAGGCGAGATGGGGGCACAGTAATAGATGGACATATCGAGAGAGGAGAGGTGTGATATGTATATGTGTAAAAGAGATTATCTTCCAATTCTTGGAGTTTACGCCGGCTTTTACCAGAAAAGTTTCTAAATATAGTATCAATAAATGTGTGGGGATGTTGCACAATTGCAGATCCACCGCATGGCAATTGTTCTCGAGATTGGGTCTGATCACGGGGTAAGGTTATTTTTTTCTTGCCAAGATCTTTTAAATCGGATTCGTTCAATCCTTCTTGGAAAGAAAACATGGGAATAAATTGTTCAAATCGCTCGGAATGGACCAGCTTTCCACCACTCAACATCAAGTCGAATGCATTCAATTTGGATTGTCCTTCGTGATATTTTGTTGCATTTGATTA
>BQXS01000248.1:0-11012 GCA_024181965.1 Aduncisulcus paluster
TCATCAACAAAACAATGACATTTTCTTTTGCATAATTCCCGATTTAAGATTTAATCGGTTAAATTGTTTGTTTTTGTTTGTTTTATTGAATGAGTAGTCCAAGTACCGTCCAAAATGCACCAGCAGCTCAAATATCTGCGTCAAAAACAAAGCGTCGTATTTGCTGCTCTTTTATCACGATTATTATTGTGTGGCTTGTAACTGCAACTTGTGCAACTCTTTGTCTTGTGTATGCCATACAAAGCCAGTGGCTTTTCTCATAACGACGAGTATTGGAGCAACGTTTATCAGTTTGCAGACATAATTGATAATTCTCAACAAGTTAGCGATTCTGATCTCAAAGAATCGGCGACCTATTTGTCCGCTGTTTTAACTGACGATACTTCAGCTACTGCGGGTAATTATGAAGTTCAATATGATGATTTTACTGTCGCTACTGGTTCCTGTAAATCTTCGCTCAGATCCAAAGACGTGGAAGCTCTAAAGCATATTGACTATTATGACGTTCCTCACAAGTATCTAACAACTGTTTTCACAACATCCAGTCCTTATGTGAGCAATCCTCCGAAATTATCGGCCGATTTCGATCTCAAATTCACGAATACGCGTTCTCAAGATATTTATTCGTATAAATATGCCATCGAAGTTTATCCAAATATGAGAAATCCAACCAAAAAAAATGATACGTGTGATCCTAGTTCCGAAATTTCCTGTAATCATGGAGGTCTCACCGATGATTATACGTGCTATCAATGGCCAATGCCTCCATACATCGACCTTGTTATCAAGCCCAACCCTTCCTTTACCGATTTTTCCTTCCCGACATCTTACCACCAGCCTATTTTCAGGGAAGCTCCTTCATTTGAAGATCTTGTTGGTAAGAGTACTGTTGTGGGCGGAAATAGTTATTTCATTCAAGATCCAAAAAGTGATTACTGTGGATCTTTCCAATACTTGCCTACCGATCAACTTGAACTCCATGTAACTTCCTGGGATGATCCTTGTTCCCACTATCTCCTCGACTTTGATGGAAGCTTTGGAAACGATGGAACCACTCTCTTCGTTTTTGGTGGAATCTTCTGTTTTCTATGGTTATTGGATAATTTCTCTATTATATTCGCTTGCAAAGCTAAGAGGCGTGCGAGGAGAGCTGGATATGTGCCAACAGATACCGTTCCATCCTTTGGATCTTCTCTTGCGGCCAATGATCCTTTGATTCCTCAATCGTCAGCTTATCAGCCAATCCAAGGGGATGCTGGGGACTCTTTTTATCATTAATTGAACGATTAACTCATTGATATTGGTAAGTGATAGAGCAATTTTCATATAATCCGCTCTATTTATTGTAACAATGATTGTTTGAACTTTGGCTTGAAGTGTGTAAATCCGTCCGTGGATTCTTAATGAGTCAATGTGTGGAATTATTATCTCCCTTTTATATATATTCTCACTCTACTTGTATTTTATTGTATTTAATTGTTCAGGCACTTGACCGTTGTGTGTCATTCTGTAATACAGAATCTGTATTAGATCCATCATGGATCCATGGCAGAATAATGTCTTTTATATGTTTTTTTGGATATTTTTTTTTGGATATTTTTGTTTGTCAACTTTGTTGGAATTCCTGTCATGTCGTTTTTAGCTGGGAGCTCTCTTAGAATTGGGCATTGATCCAGCATTTCTTTTGATTCATACAAGACTAGACTTGATAATCTCAGATATTAGTAAATTTGGAAAAAAGATCGTCCTGTTTGATCTATGATTGGGATTGTAACAATCATTGTTAAGATACCAAACACAACGAATATAAACACATTGAAGATAATAAAACGCCATATTTCAAACAATGGGCGAAGAAAGTGACTCGATATTAGATACAATAACCCCTTGCATAAACTTACGAATACTCTCCGTGAGAGAAACAGCTTCGGTGGAATGGACATCTTTATCTCCTCTATCAATGAATGTTAACAAAATAATAAATTGATTTGAATTATAAATGCGATATCATCTCTTTTTTCATCCTATTAAGTTCAAGGACGAAATCATCATGTTTCGGTCTGCAAAGATGTTTGCCCGGTACTGTAACGACATATTCATCCATTAAACGCAGTAATTTCTCTTCAGCATGTTCAATAACTTCCTTAATTAGATCAACTTCCGATATTTCTTTCCCTCTCATTGAATAACGCTCTTTGGTGAATTGTCTGGCTCTTTGCACACCAATCGCACCCAAGGCATCTATTTTATCAGAATCTGAGACAATGTCACGAATTTGTACCCAATATTTCCCCAACTCGGCAACAAACCACCGCTTTCCCCTCTTTTTCTCTTTTGAAAAAGAAATCGCATCAATGGTATCGAGAATTGATTTCATCGAATCCTTATCAGATTTTATCTGGAAAATAAATTCCTTCAAGCGCTTCTCACTTTCATGAGCCACACAATATTTGTGATCGAGAACATCATGAAGCATGCTTACTAAAACAATATCAACAAGCATCTTTGTAGAACATGGTAAAAATGAAGCAATGTGAATAGAAGTACTACATACTCTTTCAGCATGAGCCAATCCATGAGATTCTCCTTCTCGAGATTCTAGTTCTTTTTTAACAAACAATCTTGATTTCTGCCATACATCAATAAAGGAAGTAGTTTTATCTTCCATACAAGTATTTTAAACACCTCTGCTCACCAAACAAGAGAACTATCCGTTTTTGGTGACAACAATTTGATACACCCCTTATTATTGTAAATATTTAAGATTTTACTCTTATGAATTCCGTTTCAAAAAGATTTTCTGAAGTACACCGTGGGAGATTGGAATCAGCGTCGAAATCTGCTCATAAAATGAAACTTGTTGTGCAAAAATCACCAGATCTGACAGCATCTTCCTCTGAACCACGATTCCGTTTAGTACGTGAAAAAAAGAAGCCCGAAAAAGGTATGGGATCTAGAAAACCACCTTCTTCTTCCAAGTATCACGACTCTCCAAAATCCAGCATTAAAAAGGTTGTGAAGATATCTAGTACTCAAGTAATCGGATCATCTACGGCAAGGAGAACCACTCCATCTGTTATTGGTGATAAAAAACCTTTTATGGGAAGATCTAGTTATTCTCCAAAGAATACCCCCAAAAAATTTGATAAAAAAGGAAAACAACATCCCCCCAAAACGGTTACAAAAGTTATTTCCACTACCTTAAAAAAGGATAACAAATCCCAATCACGCCCCCGCCCAAAGCCTGGGAAGGGTGTAGTTGTCGTTTCTCAAAGCAAATAACCCTCATATCATAGTAAATAGAGTTAACTCAAAACGTTTTAAGAGAATCAGAATAAGGATTATTGTTCAACTCGGAGTTGCCAACCCTATTCTACTAGAATATGTTGAGTGACTAAACAGTGATTAACTATTGACCGTATTGACGGTGGCTAGCAAATTTATATATAATATATATAATAAAAGAATACCGGTAATCACCGGTTGATGTCGGTCAATAATTAAATTAGGGATCTCAAATATTTACCATCTCATATTATTTACTCGGTAACTCAATACAATAGAGGTTTTATAATCATTATAGTTGAAACTAAATCCTCTCAATCAGTGGAAACTAGAAATTAACATAAAAAAAAAAGAATACATGCATTAAACAAATCAACGATTGATGATCTCAAAGAAGCGATTACACGTCCTCAGGCTTAACTTCCTCCTCCTCAGGCTCAGGCTCTGTTGCTAATAGGTTTCCATGCTCGGCTGCCTCAGCTTCACCCCAGACACTCTTGGAGTATAAGATTGTTAGCCATACCTGGATGACGGAGAAACAAGTGTAAGAAATGGCCAGCCACAAGTACCGAATAATGAGGAGGGCCTGCTGACTAGTTTTCGCCCACTCTGCAATGACTCCATGCTCACATTCACACGATATGAGATCCAAAAGACGGAATGCTGCAATGTACATCACAACATCGGTAGCGAGGTGGAAGAGAAGGTTCAAAGCGTGCATAACCACACCAGCACGCTTACGTTCCAATAGAGTTCCAGTTTTGGCGCCAGGACCAGTGAAATATTCAAACTTGTTGAAACAGAGAGAAGCAAGACTAAAGAACACCCAGAAGATGGCCAAGAAGAACATGACCTCCAGATCAGTCTCATAAGAAGTGACTAAATATTCATAAGTTCCACACCATCCAAGGGCATTATCCCAATCAACACTCATTTCAACGAAATACATACAACCGAACATGAGGGCAATGATTGAGAGCATTAAGTTGAACAAAGTGATCAAATTATACAAATCAAATGGATTTTTGAGAGTAAATATGGAAGAAATCTTCTTGATGAGAGGAATCTTCATCATAGATTTCAAAAGATCTTTGAATGGACCTTCCTCACTGTAGTGAACCACAAGAGCACACCAAGAAGTTTCAAATTGCATCAAAACAAGAATGGCAAACAGGAAATACCAAATGTAGGTGAAAGCAAAGAACCAATGACGGAAAGTGGAATTTGGACTCCAATCAGCCTCAGCATTCCCAAAGAATTGAACGTAACTCACAGGAAGAGCAATAGCTCCCAAAATCCAGCCAATTATAGCACATCCATACATAAGGAAAAAGAAGAAGTAACCTTTCTTGGTTGAAAATAGAGATTTCTTATTACAACAGCCCCAAATTGAGAAAGGAATGAATAGAACGAAGGAAAGAGCAAAAAAGCCAAAAATAACTGTTCCTAACACCAATTTTGGAATGTAACCACTAGAATCAGGATCATTGTCTCGCCAGCCATGAAGGGAGATTGGGAAAATGGTGAACAAACAAATCATTGGAAGAATCCATGAAAGAAAGAACAAACAAGTCAGAGAATAATTGCTCTGAGCTTTGACTGCATCAGCTAAGGACATTGTTTCAAGGTCAAAAAAAATTGTTCGAATTTGTCTTTTTGCCCACAACATGAAACCGTTATTTGACCACTAATTTGGAATTAAAATAAGAAAGTAGGGCGCAAAAACCATTTTATTTTCCGAGAATGCCCAATACAATGCTTTCTTGAACAGTTTTTCGCTAGAAAGAGAATCAAAACATATATTACAAAATCCTGAATAAAATTATAAAACGATACATTTTTACAGTTGATTAACGCTTTAATATATCAATCACCCAAGATATTCCATCAAGGAAGAAACAAAAGACCAATAGTCTCGCGATTTAAACCCAATTTTTATTGAAAAAAATTATCGTAAACTCAATTTGATCAAAATTTAACTAGCCCCTTGTTCATCCCATAATTTATGGGGCATAAATCCTCAGGAAATGAGAAAATGGCATTTTGAACTACTTTGAACTAATAGTTGATTACATTATCCTTTTAAATTGATTAAACCCTCCAATTTGGCAAGAATTTTTATTTTTTATTTTTCGTTTTGATATAATACACAATTATGAATCACGTTTTACTTTTCTCCTATCAGAGTTTGGAAGATATTATAAATCATGGAAAATTTTCGAAGAAAAGAAAAAGAGGCTACAATATTTCTGATTACACTAAAGAAAAATGTAGATGCATATGCTCCAGCTGACAAGGGTATGTTCTTGTTGAATTATATTGATATTTCCAATGAATTTTGCTGTAAAATATTATTCTTTTTTCGTGTAAATTTCCCAGAGAAGGAAATTGTTATCACCAAAGCTATTTCTCAATGTAAGTCTCGTCTCATGACAGTTGAAAAAGATATGAGTCGAATTGTTAGAGATTTAACAGGAACAGATGCAGTCAATGCTGGAAAGTCTCTTGCGGAAATTACAAAACGTAGAACAACATACCATCTTCAATTTCAAGAAATCCTGTTACTGTTACAAAAAGTGTCCGATTTTGCAGCTGAAATGGCATCACATGAATGAAAGTGTAAGAATGAAGTTTTTCAAATATTAGGAGATTCGGAAACGATGTCTTTTCATTCAACCGGAATATATAATGATGTTTTTTTAATCATTGGGCATTTAAGAATAAGACATTTCATACCCTTGCATATTGAATATGGATTTGCTGTCGCCATGGGAGATGAAAAGGTAATCTTTGATTTTATTAAAAGATCCGAAGGATTTAAAACATCAAAAGAGATGTTCAGCTCTCTGAAAAAAAATGCAATTAAACGGATGAAAAAGGATAAAAGTCTTGAAAAGTTCGAGAGAGAGAGCATTGAGGAATTTGTTGATTGGAAAAAGAGAGAAGTATTTGAATCGATCTATTTGGATATGGTTAAAGATCTCATCCCATCAAAATAAACTCGCCGCCGAATAGTAAATAAGAATTAGAATTTACAATGTAAATTTTACATCTATAGCACAATACAGCAGCAACAAATACTGTACTATACTGTACTATACTGTACTATACTATCTACAAAAACATTTCTCAGCTCAAATCTCAGCAATGCTGCAGTCAGCATAATTTCACCGAATGGATGTTATTTCTTCCCCATCAACAATCATTTTCTTCGTATATTTCCTTCCTTCTAAGGTTACCCCTTTCCCAATGATACAATCGACCAGATGACAACCATGCAGAACCACTCTTTCCATGATAACACACCTTTCAACATCACATCCATCGCCAATGACCACATTTGATCCAATTATACAATGTTTGATAGTACTAGATGCACTGACATCAATGGAATCATCATAAAGCAGAGATGTGGCTGAAGCAAAACAATCTGCATCCCCAGGAGAACTGATAGGTTTCAGTGAAGATAAGGACGGGAGAGAAAGAGCTGTTGTCTTGTCACCATGGATTTCCATTGATAACCTTGGAGAGGAAGAGGATGAAGAGGAATCTAAAAAAAGCTTTTGGGGAGGAAAGGACTGTTTAAGGTAATCTATACTCATTTTAAGATAACTCTCAGGTTTTCCAACATCGCCCCATAATCCTTGTCCCGTTAAACACAGTAAAGAACCATCCTTGCACCATGAAGGGAATGATTCTCTCTCCAGAGAAACAATACGAGAACTAGGGATCGATAGGATAGTGCCAAGGGATAAAACATACATTCCAGCATTAATTAAATTGCTGATAAACACTTGAGGTTTCTCATGAAAGCCATTAACGCGAGATATATCGGAACCCACAAGGGATGGCTCGCTGATCCGAGGAAGGGAATCAACAAGAGAATGACTTTCAACAACTCCAAATGCCGATGGATCATCAACCTGAGTAACTGAGATAATCCCTGAGACGGGTTGCATATGTTTGGATAACATTTGATAATAATCTAACAGAGACTGAAATGGATAGCTAGTGCATATTATATCACTATTGAGCACAAATATCGGAGTATTCTTTGATAAAGATGATGTATATGAATGTAATACCCCATCAATACATTGTCTTATTGCACCTGCAGTTCCTAATGGAGATTTTTCATAAGAAAAGAGAGGAACAATTTTATATTTTTTACATATCCTTCTTGCCTCCTTTTCAAGAAGTTTTGGAAGATAAGATACACAAAATGCAACAATAGAAATACCAATAGAAGATAGAGCTTCAATTTGATACTCCATCATTGGCCTATTACAAAACGGAATTATTGGCTTTGGCTCTTTCTTTGTTAATGGTAATAACCTCTCACCATATCCACCAGCAAGAATTATTGCGATGAGCATGATTTCGAGTCCAAAACGGTCAATCTTTTTATTCTTGGAGTTTGAAAAATCTTTCTTCGATTCTAATGTATTATAGTATCAAAACATGAATGGCAGAATAAATTATTTTCATAAAAAAGATATAAAATGAGCGAACAAGGAAATTTATTTGTAGTCCAATAATACGAGTAAATTTGAAATAAATTTGAATAAAAAGAAAATGGAACCTCAAAAACTTGAAATTGAGGCCAATAAAATGTATGGGAGTGTAAAAAAGTCAAATGTCAAGATGAGAAGCTGACATAGATCTAAAAATCCCAATTTAACTCCTTCAATGCAGAAAAAGCAAATGATACAAGGAAAAATGTCCAAAGGAATATACATAAACTCACCATTTTAATAGAGTATCGGCCCCAGAACTTGCCAAATTTCTTTTTTCAGCCTCAACCAGCTCTTTGACCAGTCTCGCCTCCTCTACTTCAACCCACTGTTCCTTTCCATCCGGGAATTTAATCAATTTCCTCCTGGTAACGATCTCCATGCATCCATCAATGCGTTTACCAACGATATCGAGTCCCTTTTCACTGCACACTTCCCTTTCAAGAGATTCTCCAGGTTTAGCTCCTTTCTTCCCACCAAGAGCCTCATAGAGCCTACTCATTGGCGTTGTCCGAAGAGATCTTCTGAACCCACGGGAGGGAGCAATTGGATAAGAAGACATTGGAGTCGAAGGAAACTTATCAAAAGATTCCTCTTCTTCCAATGGGACATCTTCGTTTTCCGGCATTCCAAAGGTACCAATGTTGGATGTTTTGGGTGTGGCTGGAAGTGAGGGGAACTCTTCTTGGGCACATTCCCTCCTGTTCGATGACAATGAAGATAAATCTTGACCACTGGCAAGTTGACTTTTCTTGACCGGTTCTTCTTCACTTCTTCCATCACCACCACAGCCTGCACTGATATTTTGAACCCTTGGGCTAATAATAGTCATTGTTCTGGGTGTTCCGCCTTGCATCTCAATGTGGACACGGCGGTCATCACTATGGGCCCCAGAAGTGTGTGAATGACGATATGAATCGAGGGAATAATCCTCATGACGACCGCTTCCACCAGATTTCTCAGCCTTTTCTATTTTTAGCTGACCAACACTGTGGATGAAGGTGTCATCAAAGGTAGAAATATCAATTCCTTTCATTACCGTCGGTGTCACGGCTTCATCGAGGTCATCTTCATCGAGTAGAGCAGACTCAGGCATGTGAGAGAGAGAAGGAACCCCGGTTCGAGTTATTTGGGGAGTTGATGTGATCTCTAATCCCTCGTATTGACTCCGAGTGTGCAAAAGGCAGTGTTCAACCACTATTCCGGCATTCTTTGCAGCATTTTTGCTTCGTCCAAACAACGATTTCATTGGAATAGCCCCTTCCCGAA
This sequence comes from Aduncisulcus paluster, assembly GCA_024181965.1. NCBI lineage: Eukaryota > Fornicata > Aduncisulcus > Aduncisulcus paluster. The sequence continues at coordinate 9,069 of BQXS01000248.1, forward strand.
TATGAGGGGAAGCATTATCATCCAGGGTAGAGATAGAATCTGGATTCTCCTCAACAGTGAGGCAGAACCGCCGTGGGAAGGGACGCACTTTATGACCCATTGGTTGTACAATTCCGGCATTCTTCACTTCACGCTGTTTGATGTATTCCTCGGTTTCTCTCTTTAAACGACGCTCAAGAACTTTTGGAGTGTGCTCATGGTGTGGTAAATTCTGTATGGGTGCCCTTTTCCTCCTTCCTTCATCAATTTCTCGTTCTTTCTCAGTTGGAACAAGATTTTTGTATAATTTTGGTATTTTTGGCTCCTTTGAACTGAGATCTATTCCATGGTTAACTGTGGCGCTTCGAAGAGAAGACGCAAGGGATGACGATGATAAGTGCATATATTTTGATGGGTTTCTCCGCCCAAGATGGACTGTTACCGTGGGAGATGCCTTGTTGGAGGCGAAAGGAGATCCCAATCCTGGACGAGCAGGTTCAGACACCCGAACGAATGTCGATGGCGGTAACCTCGATGTTGTATCAAAGGAAACGTCCATTTGTGGAGGCTGAACAACTGGGGCACGCTTCTTTGGGATAGATTTAATATTAAGTGGAGAAATAATAACACCATGGTATTTCATGCTATCTAGCTTCGGAGATGCTTTCTTTTCTTCAGTTACGATTGGTGAAGTATCAATTTTAGACACAACAACTCCGCCTTTCTTTTCGATTAATGGGTTGATCATTTGATTCTCATACCGGATACTTTCAATGGTACTACGATGAGTTTCATCTCGAATAGAACCATATTGCATTCGGACTTGCTTGATTTCACTATCAACCCAGGAAACTAGGCCTGGAGACAGATCCTTCTTGCGTTGGAGGGAAGATATAGGAGAAAATGAAGATTTTGCATTTGAAATGACAGTGGATTGGATGTGAGGCGTAGAAGGAGGAAATTTCTCACTCGAAGTTGAAAAACTACTACTCATTCCATAACCATATCCTTCTTTTTGGATATCAATTTCGACTTTATCGGGGAACAAATCATCTGTTTCATCAAGTAAATGGCTCTTATATTCAATACTTGAAAATTTCGAGGCTGTATTACCCTTTATCTTTTTTTTCCACTCACCCACACGAGGAGACACAACTGGAAATGATTCATGAGTAATAAGAGAACATTTAGACTCTTTTGTAGGTGGAATAACCATCATATTCTCAGCAGTTTTTGAAGTTTTGACCTCACTAGCAATCGTGATCTGATCGTGCCAATGAAAACTCATTTAAAAGTGTATATAGTATATTTAGATTTGTAGATGCAAAAAAGAAGAAAAAGTGTGTTGTTAATTTCACTGGACCCGAGAAAACCCATTCGCGAAATTCAAAATTGAAAAACACAAGAAACCCAAAATATAGACAAAAGAAATAGCATAGATTGTATTTTTATTTTTATGACATTTAATTATTTTTGAAATTTCATCTCATATCGAACAGCAAATCCAAACAACTTCCAAGCCTATTTAAACAAGTAAAGTGCGATAATTTATTATTAATTTCAATAGATTTCTTATTCCTCGATCAATCTGATGCAGAGACCTGTGAGGAGCTTAGGGATAAGGAAGGTAGATTTAGGTGGCATTACCTTTCCACTGTCAGCGACAGAGAAGACTTCAGTCATACTAACAGGGAAAATGGAGAAACCAACGGCATCAGTGTCCTTGTGGATCTCACATTGTTTCTCAATGTATTGTAAACCACGGCTACCTCCAACGAAGATAATGTTGGGATCAGCTCTGAGGTTGGTGACCTTGAAAATGGGTTCAAGGACAGTGTCAGTAAGGATTTGAGAATCAATAAGTTTGACAGGGTCCTCATCTTCGACCTCGTGTTTCATAGAGAGACCGTACCACTTTCCACGAGTGTACATGGAGAAAGTGTGTCTGGCCTTGGGCTTGGCGTA
>BQXS01000263.1:1186-11214 GCA_024181965.1 Aduncisulcus paluster
CATTCCACTCTCTTCCACCGCATTGATTATAATTTGAAGAGCCTCTCCAAGATCAACATCTGAGTTCTCCATAATCGATTTATATGCTAAAAATAGCATTTTGTGAGAAATTATCTCGCTTGACTTTTTATCTGCATTAAGAATAGTGGAGAATATCTTTGTTTCATGAGATAGAGAAGGATAACCTGTGAATATCGTCTCAGAGAGTTTCCTCAAAGGTTCTATCAATAGGTCTGAGTGGAAAGAGCAAGAAGCAAAGAAAGATGAGTGGATATCGAGCATTCCAGAACATACAAGGTCGCTATTAACAATGTGAGCGATATGGTCAGAGTTTCCTTCCACCAACGATGAATAAAATGAGTAAAAATAGCTCGTAAGTTGAGAAACACACTCATCGAGGTTTAAAATACGGTTAAATTGCTGAAGAGCATGGATAAGCTCGGAAGAGAGACCAACTTCCCCAACAAAATCAGTCACACGGTGCTGAACGAGCAACGCGAAACTCTTCAGACACACGCAAGCAGAAGCTGTCACGATTCGTTTTAAAGAAGCGAGAGAAGAATGTTTCTCAATTGATTTCATAACAATTCTAAAAATAGATGGAAGAGAAACAATGAGATTTACCAGGAATGCATGATCATCCCAATTTGCACCGAATGTACTCGTTTCAAGAGCTTCAAAAGGAGAAACAAGAGTTTGGGAAAGAGATAGGGAAAATGAACAAATAAAAAACACAAATATTCCAATTGATTTCTCAGAGATCCCATCATATAATTTTGAAGATGTTTGGAAGGAGGCAGTAGCCAAGAGTTGTTTTGAGCATATACTAAAAATAGGATCTTTCTCAAAGAATGATTCCAAAATAGAATACTCAAAAAGTGGATGAATACAATAAAATGAAGATGAAGGAAGAATTTTTGAAACAAACTCAACCAGCTCTTCCTTGGAAAGTTTTTGAACTGAATTCTCATGAATTGACTTCTCATTGCCGGCTTTTCTATCGGTTTCCGACGATTCTTCGGCAGCCAAAGCACTGTACAAGTCAAACGAACCTCCACCGGTCTCTTCTTTGCCTTCATCGGAGTCACATCCAGCCTGACCCCAAGGAAGCCCAAAAGATTGCTGGAAAAAGCGATTTCCATCTATATCTTGAGAAACAATAGAAAAAGCAGAACTTTCTAAATATAGACCCTCGGCATGATCGAATAATTTATGTTTCTCACTGTTGTTCCCACCCATCAACCATAATCTTCCAAGGTAAATCCCTGCATTGATGGGGTTTGAATTAGAAGATGGTGACTGAGAGATTTTTGATATTGAAGTCCTTCTCAACTGATCTATTTCTATTTTTGGAAATGAAGAAGGTATCTTCATCATAGATTCCTTTCGGGAAGGAGATGGATAATTGGTGCTAAAACCAACCAAAGATGTATTCAAAATACAAGAAAAACACTGAGAACAAGCAAGGTGCTGTTTAACAAGAGTTTTAATCCTACTTCGATCGTATTTCTTTGAGTTGAGCACTGCAACACATATATATATTGAGAAAGAACTTTTGAGGATTAATTCTTGTAATTTGTGGATTGGAATGTTCCTAAATGCACTATTGGTGGCAAGCAATGCCAAAGGAGATTTTAGCGAAAGATATTCTTTGTATTTACCATTAACATCACTGGATGACATTTCCTGCCTTTTCTGTGCTTTTTCTGATAAGATAGTTGGATCTTCATAGTCTCGACAGAACAAAGTCAACAAAATATTTAGCATTTCACAGCAACATTGAGATATAATTCCAATAATACCCATTTTTAGGTCATTTCTCTTCAATAGGGGGTAAAATACCATTGAAAATAGTACATTTCTGTCATCCTTTATCACCCTATCAAGACTTGAGAGAGCTTCTCCATCAGTTTCGAAGGAATGACCCTTAGAAACCAAATCCACAGCAAGAGAAGAGAGAAATTCTATCGTCGATTCAACCTCTGAGGAGATAAATAGGACAGTAGAAATGCCAGCGAATATGACGGAAGGAGAAAATGAACAAGAAAGGACACGTGAAAGGGCAGGAATAGTTATGGTATTGATAATGGTTGAAGAGGAAGACGAAATGACACAAGAAAAATAATAGAACAAATGCATTGTAAATGGCATTTTTTCATTGTATAACCTGGGAAAATCTTTTTCAATCGAAGCCAACAGAGCTGCATCTTCAATAGTTTTACCAATTATATCCTTCTCTTTTGACTCACAGGACAATAAATATTTTGAATTATTTCTTTTGTTTCTCAGATCATGAATGAACACCCAAAATAGACTGACCAAAACCTTTGCACACACATATTCACACAGAGCAATATCCTGTGTATGAAGTGAAGAAAAGCAATTGGGATTTCCCCTCTCCATCACAGATCCTTGGATTCGAGAACATTGGCATAGAATGCCTTCAATAATCCCATGTAGAGCCACAATCCATTGTGAAGGGGTGAAATGTTGAGCCTGGGAGAGCAGAAAAGAAGAGTTGGATAACGGTTGTGAGAGAGGAATGATGGGGGAAGAAGAAGAGGATGGGGAAGAGGAAAGGAAAAATGGGAGATGAAGAAAGCGTGGGAAACATAAGAAGAGAGGAGCAGGAGAAGTCGAAATGTATTTAAGCATGGAAGCAATATGCTCTGAAATAACGAATCCAAGAACATGTTTTGTTAACTTATAAACACTTCCCTGACCAAGAGACACGATAATGTTAGGAATCTGCATAATGGAAGAAGAATTAGATGTTGGACTGGACGATTGAGACAAGTTTTTAGTAACAATTGAGAAAGGAGATATTCGACGCCTTATCTTCCTCGAATCATCATGAGATATTAATTCAGAAATAGAAAAAGAACCAGAGCATTGTTTGTAACTACATGCTATATTTAGGTACACTTGCAACCACTGAGAAATAAAAGCACTCTCAGACACATCAAGAGAGGGGGAAAGGATGAACCTGGAAAGATCTGAGGAAATGATGTGCAAACTTGACTCAAGAACATCAGGAATAAGATCAGATAATTCATGAGACAATGCTTTCTTGGATTGGCTTGAGGAATGAGTCATCGGTATGCGAGCCGAGGATGTTTGATATAGATTTCTAAAAATAGAACATTCAAGCACTGTATGAATAAACGCAAAAAGCCAAGGAGCAATTATTTTCCTTGATGATCTCCTCTTTCCACTTCCAACAGTAAGACCTGCAGAAACACTCAATATATTAAATTTATCATTCATGACCGTGAAAGCTTGATGCAAAAAAGAGAGAGATAATAGGAGACTCTCTGAGATATAGGCACCGACGTGAGATACATTATCACTTGAAATATCATAAGATTCAGGTTCTATGTGGGAATGAATTCCAAGGTTCAAGCCCCACCGACTGCATATTTCGTGATAGACCATTATAACACATATACATTCACGAATACAGTCACAAATGGCCTGAATCATGGATAATATCACTGGAAATAATGTGGATAGATCCGAGCAAGAATAACAAACCAGATATAGCAAATATGACGCTTTGACACAACATTCAAGATCGATATAACTCACAGAATCTCCTTGTTGAATAGGATTTTCAAATAAAGAAATAAATCTATTTTTGGATATCGGATTGACCTTTGAGAATAAGTTATTCATTTCTTCCATATAATATTCTTCTTTCCATTTCCTTGTTTTCTTCCACATCTTAGCAACAACTCTTCTCCATTCATCTAAAAATAGACGTGCAATCATTGATGGAAGAAATTGCATTCCAAAAATAAGTTGTTCGAGCCCAACAGATCTAAATACATTATCTCTGAAATACTCAGCCGACACTGATTTCCAGAGTGAAGTAATATCTATTTTTGGATTATACGCTTCAAATCCTCCATGTATAATCATATTTTGAGCTCTTTCCGACCAATTATTGATATTTTGAGGTGTGCATTGTGCTAGAATTTGTCTCAGGGAGTCTGGACCTCCATGAAGAGATATAGAGATTGATAAAACATCGTGATACAACGAAGGAGTACCCACTGCTGTGTGTTTCCTCAGGGCTTTTCTAAGCCGTTTCAGGTGTTGTTGCTGATAGGCATTTAAATCTATAAGAGATGGTTGTTTTAACAATGATATAATTCGGGAAAGATTAGGTAATTCTGTCGACCTTGCAATCATTTCTTTATGTTTTGGGGATATAATTCCAATTCTTCGAGCTTGAGAAGATACGGATTCAGAATGAGATGACACCGATATGGAGTGGAGAGATGAAGAAGGGAGGAAAGAAGAGAATACGTTTGGAGTCGAACGATGAAAGGAAAGAGAAGGCGAGCGAGAAGAAAGATGTGAACGACGAGTTTTATCCACTTTGGTTGATTTCTTAGTAACCTTTTCACTTCCATCATCCTTTGTCATATTATTGGAAATGAGACGGTCAATTTGAAGAGATCTGAATAATTTTGAGAGATAATGATAACAATAAGAGGTTGCAAGGGAGCAAATAATATCGAATGAGAATGTTGTATTATGACGAGACGGCAAGAAAGTTGACGAGGAAAAAGCATGAGATTTTCTCAAAGTGTATAAAACAGATCTTTGACTATAAATAGAAATCTCCCCAAATGGAATCAGTGGAGAAGAGGACTGTGTGAGAACATCCTTAAATAGAGATGATGAGAAAATAATAGAAAACAGAGTAATATCATCATTTAAATTAGGAGAAGATCTTAAACCTGTATAATCTTGTACGTGTATACTTGCGGGAAGTAATTCTTTGGGAGGATCAAGGAAACATCTCATCGATTGACACATCAATTCCCACCAAATCCAATACATTCCTACACATTGCAAAGGTTGATGTTGTTGTGAATTTCTATTTATAGAAGCAGATTGAGAATCTCCAGATTTGGAATCTGGACTCTTTGTATCAGTTTTGCATGAAACAATGAGTTCACCAAGAGCGGTCAATTTAGCACATAAATGGAGTGCAAACAACGAAAACTCTGATGGGGTGGAAAATATTGAGAATGCCGGAATAACACAAGAAGACGACTCATCCTCCAATTCAGATATCTTCTTTATATAGACACTTGAGAAAGATGATAGGTATGATCTTTCCTCATTTCGGGGTATTATTGATAATGGCGGCAACACACTGCCTTCATTTGATTGTCCTGAAGAAGAAGAGGAAGTGATACAGTGTGATGAATCGTGTGTAGGTATGGAAAGAGCGATAGACGCATCAAACGAGGAAGAATCGATTGAGATATTCTGAACGGGTGAGGAAGAAGTCGAAAATGCCAGTTGAGATTGAAGAGCATATGGGTTGTGAACACCTTGAGCATCATCTTTGGCTCGTATTTGAGGTGATCCAAAGGGAACAGACTCTCCAGATGTGAGTAAAATTGAGTGATCCTGTGAGGAGGAAGTTTGTGATGTATAACTGGATATTGATGGCATTTCATCAAATGTCTTAGATCCACTGATCTGATTCGAATTCTTTTTCGTGGATGAACTGTTGCCCTCGATTTGAGAGAGAATTTCTTGCACAGTGATGCAATACAGTGGAAATATCTGAGCAAAAACACTCTTTTTCCCTCCTTTGAATACCTGAGTCAAAAGAGAAAGAATATAAGGATGGGATAGAAGAGAAAGAAGAAGAGAGGAGAAGAGGTCACAGAGAGCAGGTGAAAATGAAGAGAGCTCGGAGAAGACGCTTGGTAGAAATAGACTGTTAAGATCCATCTCTTCTGTCCCACTTGTGGAGGTTGACTGGGGAGATGGATGTATATACGATTGGATTGGATGTGATTTGGTCTTGTTGATATATTTTAGTACGAGGCTTCCATGAATTCCATCAATGATACACATACTGGAGCCACACACAGTCGAACATAAGCACATTGACAGAAACCACGAATGCCAGAACAAACTTTGCAACGGAGACAAAGACGAACTCTTTGATGAATGCGACATTGAATCCGGTATCGATTCTTCCGAATCATCCTCTTCGTCATCCCATCTCTTCTTCCTGTCCTTCTCCCTTTTTCTTCGACCACGAATAGAGGACTCATTTGTCTCAGGATGTGTTCTATTTTTAGATTGAGAAAGACTTCCAGATTTAGCCATTTCTATCCTTTCATGATGAATGCACAATGATAGAATATGGAGCAATTTATGAACAGAATGGAGATGTTCCGGAGTCTTTTTTTGAGTAATAAATGATAATACGGGATAAATTGATGATTTTTGCGAGAAAAATGTCACAAGTCCCGATATTAGGGGAGAAAACGTTGTTGGGGAAATCAAATGTGGGAGTTCTTTTTGATGTGAAATAATGGTTTCTAGAAGTTCACTTTGTGATGATACTGTAAATTTTACCTTTGAAATGTCATATTCAGGAATAGAAATGGAAGGATTTGAGAAAGAAGAAAAGGAAACAGTGGCATCAAGAACATGACATAAAAGAAGTTTATATATGGCGTTATCAATGATAATAGCACTTATTTTATCATGATCATCGGGATTCAAAGCAACTGAGAGGATGGAAGAAAGGAAATCATCCACACATGAGAGAGGAGGTCTCGAAGATACTAAATGACTCATATTACATCCCATAGTCGCCAAGTTTAGATAATACAATGATTTATCATGAATTTTTCGTTGTGAAAAGGAATGAAAAGATTTCAAGAAGGATTGGCGAGAAGAAGAATCAATTCCAAGTACTCGTCGAAATGAAAGCAAGGACTCATTTCTCTCAGATATTTCTAAAGATATAATAAGCGAACATATGATTCGATCAAGTAGAAAGGGCGGCACGACTTCTCTTTCATGGGGAGAAAACACCTTTTTTAATAGAATCTAATGAGAGATCAAAACATTACAAATAAAATAAATGGCCTGTAAAATACGAATAAAACACTACAAAAATAATTATTTGTTAATAGATCAAATTCTACATACAAAGAGTGTTTCTGGATCAGAAAGAATTATAGGAGCTGAAATAAAGCCTCTATCAAAATTATATGCTAATCTTGAACAAACTTCCAATATCATTATTTTATCTAATCATCTATATGCAGAGAAAGATACGATTTTATTGATTTAGCATATTTTGATCGTTGATAATACCCTAATTAATGTTAATAAAGTTAATAGATAATAATTAATGAATAGGAAAGAATAAAATCAAATATGGATGATAATATTGTTCAGAATCTTTTATTGATTTATTGCTCCTCTTCAACCTTCACGGCACGCTTAAGGATGGCCTTACGGGAGTCACCCTTGAAGCTAATCTTTGTGATAACAACGTTTGAAGGGTGGATGGGAATAAGGTATTCTTGCTTGTTGGGCTTCTTCTTGTCACACTTCTCGACGAAAATGGCGTAGCTAGCACGAGCAACACGAACAACCTTACCCTCGTTACCCTTGAAACGACCGGAAATAACCTTAACCTCGTCATCAATACACACGGGGAGGGAACGACGACCGTGCTCCTTCCTCAACTCGGTGGAAAGACGGGAAGACATACGGACACGTCTCTCATGGGAGGGGGCATTAAAGTGTCTCTTTCTTTGCACACGGGCACTGGAAGTAGCGGCTATAATAATGAAAAATAGAAAAATCAACAAAAAAACATTCAAAAACGGAAAATAATATATATAATAAGAAAAACACTACCATTTAATTAAAAATAAATGTATTTTAACATACATCTGAACATCACAAACTCCAGAAGAGCTTTTTTCTTGATGCTGAAAAAAGGCCAGAAATAGACTGTGAGAAAGATTGTGTTTCCAGTATTATGTAATGAATTTATTTATGATTTCTTAAAATATTTCAACTCATTTACAAGATGTAAAAAAGATCATTATTCTAGAAAATTTGTGTGATGCATTCAACCATTGAGATGCATGATTTTTAAAAAATCGATGATTCAGGTGGAAGTAGTTGTAATTCTGAAAATAAAATCAATAAAAATCTTGTAAAACATTGCTTAAAATAAAAATAATATATTATGTATAATATTATGTAAAGGCATTCTGAGAACACCATTTGCAGTCGGTTGAAGTAAAACTATTAAATAATATTTACTTCTTTGCTTCTTTTGGCCTCGTTAGAGCATAGAACGTGGGAACATCATCAATGAATTCTGGTTCAGACAAAACTTCCGATATCAGGAGATCTTGCTCAGAATATTCCGAATATTCATCACTTTCTTCTTCTATCTGGCTATAATCATATTCATTCTCACTGTTCGATTCAATAAAAGCCGGATCTCTCTCAGATTCTTCCTCTTCCTCTCTCTCTTTCTCTCGGGAAGGGAATAATCCCCAATGCATGGGTTCAAGCCCTTGATTCGTAGACCATTGTTTGTACTTGTCACCAAAGGTTTTAAACCAGTCTGCGAGTAATGATGGCCGTTCTTTGCCTTCACTTCTAAGTAAAGCAGATGTGAGTGATTCATCGAGTGGATAGTCCAAAGAACCTAAAAAATGCCAAAGTTGTTTTGAATGTCCATACAATTCTTTCTTGATTCTCAATTGCTTTGCATCTTTTCGAGCCTTACGATTCATCTTTCGGATCTTCGCCGATCGTTTCTTACGTTCTGCTTCCTTTCGTCTTTCTTGTTGATACCATTGTTCATCAATAATCAAACTGTCTTGACCATTCTTCTTTCGCGATTGTTGTTCCTGACTCTTGTTAAGGGCACCAATGCGTGATACAAGTGTTGAAAATGTTGGAAGACGTTTTGTTGCTTCTGCTCGACTAGATAAAGAAGATAGAGAAGACTCAGACTCTACGTGATCATCATGGAGGGTGGCATTCCTATGATATTGATTTCGAGATAATCCCATCGCAATCTCAACGTTATCTTGCACAGTATCACTCCATATCTCAGTGAAAGAAGAAGGGAGGGAAGCAAGGCTCTTGTGTGCATCTATATGTGTCTGCGAATCCTTTGATTTATCTCCTCTCTTATCCTTAGTAGTGACACTATCTGACATTTCACTCTCTTGGTCATCACCTTGTTGAGAGCTTGACTCACTTCCAGCCTTTTTAAACGATGGAGATTCTTTTTCTTGTTCATCTTGTTCATCTTGTTCATCTATTCTTGACTCAATTCCTATCATATCTCCAACAATACGATCTTGTTTATCAACTCTGTGATTGATCGAATCTCCATTAGATACATCAATGTCACCATAATCATGTGGACCGAAGCTTTCATCCTGACTTTGAGCTATATAAGGGTCATTTGGTTCAGGATTGTCTAAAGCTTTGTCCAGACTTTGATGTGATACTATACCATCATGGATATCCTTATCATCGTGTTTATCATCGTGTAGATCCTTATCAGAAGGTTTCTGAGATATATCTGGGAAAATATCTTTCTTCTGATTCCCTTGTTCCCTGTCCAATCGTATCTCCTTTCCTTCTGTATCAGTTTGATTCGAATACCCATACTTCATCATGATATCAGTGGCACCAAGGAGATGCGATTCATCACATACAGGGTAAGAGGGGGGAGAAGGAGAATGCCGGAAAGGGATATGATAATAACCATGATTATGGGATTTGTGATTATATGGATGGACAGTATAGCCTTTTCTCTGGCCAAAAGATAGTTCAGTGCTCATCCGATGTTCCCTTTCACGGGACTCTCTCCTTATTTCATTGATATCTTCCTTCAGGGACATTGTATGCATTAGTAAAGGGAATATCATCGACGAGTATGAAGGATTCAGCCTGATATCGGTGGAATTCTCCTTTTTTGATCTAGTTTCATAGGCAGAATGGGAAGGTTTTTTGTGCCTTGAAGACAATAAAAGGGAATCGGAGGTTTGAGCTGATGTGTTGAGTTTTATGGGAGTAGCAGATATTTTTGTCGAACTCTTAGAAACATCAATACCTCCAAGAGCAATTGATTTATCCTTGATCTGTACTGCATTATCGGATATTTGATCCTTATTAAGATCAGAGCCAGGTGGAATATTCTCTTTATCTGG
>BQXS01000269.1:1048-16809 GCA_024181965.1 Aduncisulcus paluster
AATGGGTTTATGACTTTATTGGATAACAATAGATCTGTATTCAAACAGGTACACGAACTGATCTCCTCTGCCAAAAGTAGTGTGGATACTAAGCTTGAGGCAAGGGAAAAGAAAGATCTGAAGGAAAAGGCTGACTCCGAGAGTAAGAAGAAGAAGATGAGCGTATTCAGTGATCTGAAAGATGAGGAGGAAAGAGAAGAGATGTCATTCGGGGATAAGGATAGACTTTCAACAGTGTCTGTTATTGTTGCTAGTTCCCAGACCTCTGATGTGCTCGCTGAGGGAGATAAAATCAGCCGAGAAATGGATATCGCAAGACCGATGGACACCTTTAAGGATGAAGAAGAGGAGAAAGAGGGAGATAGTGGGTCTGCTTCAGCCAAAAGGAGACATCTTCCTGATTCGCTGGGAACTGAACAAACTGGCTGCAAGGAGACTATGACAGAAAGTGATATTATTAGGAGGATCAAGGCCTTTGAAGAGAATGAAAAGGTTAGGATAGCACAAATGAGAGAACAAGTGGAGCAAATTCAGTGTGAATTGGACAGAACAAAGGATAAGGAAAGTGATAAAAAGGCAGACTCCTCTAAGGATAAACATACAGGACCTAGTGGAGGTCTGATGGAGCATGTAGAAGGGAACGGCACTGATGTGGCACACCATCCATCAGAGCATACTGTAGAAGTTGCTGCAGATGGGACGGATTCACAAGGAGGTGTCCTTCACCCTTCTTTACCCACAAATATACTTGGGACTTCACATTCCTTATCTGTGAAGGTCAGTTATGACGGACAGGTGATTGGGGATGATCTGTTTCGGTCAAGCAACAATGAAGTGAAGAGTCAGACAGAATCTCAACATTCCCATATCTCACACCAAGAACAAGGCGAGGAAGAAAAAATAATATCTGGTGATGAGACGGCAATTTCTACAAATCATCCAAAGCAGAGAATGGCAAATGCTCGATATAAATCTGGTCAGCAAAAGTCAAGGGAAGAAGAAATTGAATTTATTCCAACCATCGATCATAAGGATGAGTCTGAGGATGACGTTGGTTTGTTTAAACAAGTTGATTCGTCCACTCCTAAAGTTCAAAAAATGAAAGAATCTTTTCCAAAACAGCATATTCTGTCCAAGGCTCGTTTTGAGACTGATGAGGATAGTCTTGAAGATTTATTCGCAAAATAAGATTGTTTTGTTTTGAATGATAAATAAATAATATTTCATACAATGACGTTTTACTATAATTTCAGGATTTCAAGATTAACCCCGATGATCCATTGCATTATTTGTAAGTTACGGAATGAAAATAATTCAGTTCAATGGTTTTATTATCAATTATTGGTATATATTCAAAGTTCTTGCGTCAGCAATCAGTAACAAACAACCGGAACCCTCAGCGGTTCAACACTTAAAATAATTAACCGAAATTAAATTTTACCAATAAAAAAATTAATGATGAATATCTTTTCAAAGTTTTTTTGTGGGTTTATTTGTTTGAACATTTTCTCGTCTCTCTCTGATCAGAGTGGATCGTGGCGAAATTCAGATATTCTTTTTTTTCGTTCAAACTTATGAAATTTTTTAAATTTTCTTTATTTATTATTGCGTTAATTATATCCGCTGCATTAGCTAGCGATGTTAATGTTGTTGTTCAAGAGTCCGTTATGGAAAGTATTGTTCAACAGATAATTTCAGGTGATCTTACCTCGTTGTCGGAACTTGACTACGCAGGAACCGCTAAAACTGCTGCCAAGACTTCAATGATGTGGATTATCCCTGCCATCTTATTCTTTCTCGCCGGTATTTTCATGATTCCTTTCTATTGTTGCCGTTTGCTGCTGCTGCTGCTGCCCTGATTGCTGCTGCAGTTGCACCCCCAACAAAGAAAAACCTTACCCTCAATGGAAGAAGAATTCAACTGCTATCTTCTTGGCTGCGTTTATTGCTGTTGCAATCGTTGGTATTGGGCTCGGATGTCTTATCTCTGCCAATATGAAGTCCCTTGTTAATGATGGTCTTGTTGGAGCTGGAAATGCTATTATTACTGATGGTATTTCCACTGCTGAGGGCTTGGGAACTGTCGCTAACCACCTTGTTGATGAAACTGATACTCTTCTCGATAAAATCTTCAGCATTATTACTGGTGTGTTCAAATCCATTGATCCTGTGCTTATTACTCCCTGGTCTGCTGGTGCTGGATCCACATCTAGTCAGCTTGATCCTATCTTCCAAGTGATTGGTGGTGTCTTTTCTGCCCTTGTTACTGGAAGTGGGAACTTTGGAGACTTCTTTGCTGGTCTTGAAAACCCCATGTTCTCCTTAGTTGGAAGTGGTGGAATCATCGAGATGTTCACCATGGTCCAAAAGGCTCTCCAAACTCCTATTGACATGATTGATACCAATGCAGGCAAGCTTTGTATTCAGAAAGTGATGTACAGTCTTGCTAACTCTATGAAAATCGAGATTGCTGGGTTGACTGATGAATGTACTGACAGTTCCATTTCTTTCTACACCATTTTTGCCGCTGTTGGTGATGCTTATGATGAAACAAGTGCTGATTACGATGCTGAGTTCAAGAGTGCTGTTGATGGTCTTACCACCACCACTGGAACTACCTGGGCCAGTAACCTTGCCACCACCTTGAACACTTTCTTCAACATTATTGTTGCCGATGGAAACCCATTGATGACTCAGCTTAAGATCGGAACTGATTACATCACTACCGTCACTGAAGCTGTGGTTGAGGACAAGGTTGTCACCCAACTCGAGGATGCTGGTGTTGTTGATGTCGATGGTAAGGCTGATATCATGGCTTTCATTGAGGAGCAATATGCTGACATGGACCTCGGTCTTCCAAGCATTGGACCCATCAAGTTCGACACTGCCGCTGAGGCCATTGATTCTGTCGCTCTTGGATTGGACCTCCTTATCATGCTCCACATTATCTTGTTCCTCCCAGCCATCTTCTCCTTGTGCTGCCGTTGTTCTAGTTGCTGCTCTAGGTGCTGTACTTGCCTCACCATGTGCTGTTCTATCTGGTCATTCCTTTTCTACTTCTTGTACGCCATTTTGTTCATCACTGTGACCACTGGTTTCAAGGAGTCCTGCAGTATCTTTGATCTTATCACTGAAAGTGACTCTTCTCTTCGGACAAACTTCCCTGACTTTTTGAACAATGTTCAGACTGTCTTCGACATGAATATTTCTGTTATTGATGACGAGGCTAAGATCGATGTCGGAACCATTTTCTCCGATGCCCTTGGTGAAAATGCCAGTTGGTTGCCCCAAGATGCCCTTGACTACAAGTTCGACCTCTCTCAGGTCAAATTCGGTGAGTTCTTTGGATGTTCTGGGAACTACACTCTCTTGGAGGCCTTGAACATTTGGGAGTTCCTTGGTTTCTTCATTGGAAGCGACGCTGACATTCCCAATGACATCCTCACTGACAGTTCCATCACTCAAACTATCATCGACATGATTGGTGATACCATTCCACAGGCGATCTATGACATGGGTGATAGTATGACTGACATTCTTGATATGATTGGAAGCTTGTTGGGTGGTCTTAGTCTCTCTTCATTCTTTGAGAGCACAATTTCATCTGCTGTCAGTGCTTTCGATGCTGGATTGAGTGGTTTGGCTGACGTTGTTGATAACGCCACTCAAAATTCTCTTCCTCAGGAAGGGGATGGTAGTGGTATCATTGAATATATCATTTTGCAAGGAGATACTGATCTTGTGGATGTTATTGACACCTTGAGACTCAGACTTGATACTGACGAAACTAACTCTCTTAGAGCTGACTACATTGCTAACTACAGTATTGCCGGTCTTGGAGGATCTGATAAGGTTCCTACGACTACTGAAGTACTTTGGAATGGTTTCGGTCTCGGTGAGGTTTATGCTATCCTTACTGAACTTGAGGGAGGTGGATACACTAGTGACACTAACGTGAAATTGAAGCTATATCCTGCCTGTGAATATGCTGACGATACTAGTGTTCATTACATTACTTGGTGGGGTAGTGCTCTCGGAGACATCTGTGATGCTTTCACTGCTTCCTCTGTAACTGACGCTATTAGTTTCATTGACACTCTCCGTGATGCTGTTAACAGCAACGATGGGGCCACTCCTCCAGTCTACGACTATGTTGCTCAACCCTTCGACGCTGACTACAACAGTCAGAACGGTAACTTCGCCAGTTACTGTGACACTACCTGTGCTGGAAGCATTGCTGATGACTTGCTCTATCTCCTCGACGAGACTCAGTTTAAGGCTGATGCTAGCTCCACCATTTCCTCCTTTGATCCTCTCCTTACTGTTATCTCTACAGATTATGAGACTATTGGAGACGCTCTCTCCCCCGGTGGTGCCTTTGAAACCATCACCCTGAACCAGGATTCTGTCGGGACCTCTTTGAGAACAACGCTTGGAACTGCCTGGACAAATGTTGAAGAGGCCGTTAGAAGTCTTCTCTCATGGTTCATTTACTTCTTTGACACTGAGTTCCTTTCCTGCAGTGCTGATACCGAGAACTATCCAGTTGCTCTGTTTGACACTTTCTCCACTGTGATGCACGATGTCACTAATATATTCTGTGGATACTTCCCCAATATCTTCCTTTCTGCTGCTTTGTGCTTCAACTTCTTGCTCATTGCTCAGGTCTGTATCTTCTACACGGCCCACACAGCCAGCAATAGATGGCGTGACTTAAAGGGCCAGGAAGAGGAGCCAAATGAATACGATGTTAACGGAGTCTTAGCTACTATGCCTGCGATGACAATTATGCCTCAGACTATGTTGGCTGCCCCAGGACAACCCATGCACCTTGCTCGTGTAAATACTGGTTGGTAAAGCGATGTAAGGTTATAACCCTGCTCTTTATGCACGAATCTTTGATACAGAAATTCGGTATTCGATATGCTTGTGAGTGCTTTTTCATTGATTTGATTCTTTTTTTATCGTGGCTGCATATACCATCCATTGCTACAAAATATAATAAGGAACGTTGGCATGTTTTTTGCAACCACTTTGTAAACCATAGCTTGTTTAAATATTGTTTTTGTCACCTTGCTTTCTTGCTACTGTGGTTCATCTAATAGTAGAATAAACCTGAAGTTATTTATTTGTTTTTGTTAATTCGAATTATTTTTTTTTTGCCATGATTTTGGTTCGGTTGGATTTCAAGTCCCAGCTCAATTTTTCCCGAGGACGAGTGCCAGAGGCAATTTCTCATTTTTGGATCAGGATAAGAAAATATTATTGAAAGAATGATGACAAAAATACAAGAATTTAACGAAAAATTACAAAATAATAGAAAGAATGCCATTGATATCCTTCTGAATGAATCATTACGAATTCAAACAACAATAGATTCACTGATTGCAAACTTACCATCATATGTGGCAAGATATCCTCATCATGAAGAATATAAAATGTTTCTGGAGCTTCATAACTTTTCTTCTCGTGCTATTTCGGATTTTCGAATTATTTTTTTTTTGCCATGATTTTGGTTCGGTTGGATTTCAAGTCCCAGCTCAATTTTTCCCGAGGACGAGTGCCAGAGGCAATTTCTCATTTTTGGATCAGGATAAGAAAATATTATTGAAAGAATGATGACAAAAATACAAGAATTTAACGAAAAATTACAAAATAATAGAAAGAATGCCATTGATATCCTTCTGAATGAATCATTACGAATTCAAACAACAATAGATTCACTGATTGCAAACTTACCATCATATGTGGCAAGATATCCTCATCATGAAGAATATAAAATGTTTCTGGAGCTTCATAACTTTTCTTCTCGTGCTATTTCGGATTTTCGATTTGTTTTTTCCAAAAGTATTGATGATCAGAAATTTTATGATAAATATTTAGTGTCATTATATTCTGCTCTATTTTCTATTGAAAATTTATACCCTTATATCTTTGTTGAAACGCCAGCCATTCATTCAGCTGTATATTTGTCATTGGCAATTCATTACCAAGCTTTATTATCAATAGAAACTTATTTATTGGAAAAAGAAACAAGATTTGTGTCTGAAAAGCGGGGGCATTTTGTTTCTACTGCTTCTACTGGAGTAGACTTACCACAAGCTGTCTTGAGTCCTTCCTCGATCGATGCTGCACGTGAATATATTATCAATGCAATTTTTGAGACTGAAATAACTCTTAATTCCGTGCGATGTGGTGAATATCCAACTCCAATCACCCAGGATGATTTTTGTATCCTTTATCATTTATTGGCGCACCTCAGTGTAGGTTCCAATCAAGAGACGGTAACAGTAATAGAGTTAATTGCGTCAAATTATTATCGGACAAATCCAGATGCTTCCCATGATGATATCTCCAGCAAGTCTGATTCTCTCCGTCGTAAAACTAAACAAGCAACTGATTTTATTATGCATTTTAAGTCTCTTTGTGCGATTGATCGTCGTCATGTCCTTCCAGTTATTTGTGAGGATCCATCCCAGATACTTTTTTCAGAAGGTATTTATCTGCTCCGTTCTCTTTATCTGTGTGCTCTTGGATTCCCATCTGCTTCGTGTTTCTATTCGATATCCCCTAAAACCTCTCCAGCGAATCATATCGTCCGTGACATCATGACTTGGTGCCGATTGAGCACCACTGTTCCTCCTGTGGGGCTTATTGAGTGTAGTGGCTCTGATGAGAGATATTTCGCTGTCAGCACATATAAAATGACTCTTGATAACTATATTGGACTGCTTTATTCAGATTCAGATTCTTTGGATCTCCCGAGAAGTCACCCTTCTCGTCCTCTCTGGACTGAGGTTCTGTTTTCCTCGGAGGCTCAAACATATGTTCTTCCCAAGGGTATGTTTCCCTCAGCCTCTTCTTCCTCTCTTTCGCCCGAGCAGGTGTCCTTTTCAACTGCTCTTAAACTATGCTGTAATGCGGTGACATGCCTCCATTTTAATCCGGCAATGTCCCATATGCCGAACGGTATTCCAAATCACAACCGCATTAATTTTTCCTCTTTTGTTATTGTCAATGATGAAATATTCATAAAACCACCTTGTTGCTGTGATGAGCCGATCTATTCTGATGTTTTGGAATTCCCTCGTGCTGATGAGGAACAACAAAGTTCTTCTTCCTTAACTTCATTGGATATTTTGTGCTGGCTGTCCATTGTTCATGATGTTTTGGATAGATTCAAGCCTCCTGTTGAAGGATCTGCCCAAGTCTCTGTGAGGTTGTATGAGCATATTCAGTCCGTGAAACACTCCATAAAGCGGTCAATGGAAGGTGTGTGTGACATTGGTAAGGTTCTTTCTGAATTAAATGCTATCAGTTCTCTCCATTCAAAAGCAAAGAGTGGGGTAAGATCATCATTGGACAGCACACCACAACATCAAGAACAAGTCGAAGATGAGGACGAATATTCCTTCGAGTCTTCGTTCGAGAGTGTTCCCAGCGTTGAGGGTGAGCATTGGGCTGAGAAGGAACGAAAAGTTAGGAAACAAAAGAGTGAGGAGGCTGAGAAACAAAAGATGGAAAAACTGAAGGCGGAGAAGTTGAAGAAAGCGGAGAGAGAGCGGAAAAGGAAAGAGAACGAAGATAGAATTGCTACTTTGGAACTTGGGTTGAATTCCCTCCTTGCTGTCGAAAAGAAAAGAAGAGAAGAGGAAGAAAGGAGAAGAGAGGAAGAGAGAAAGAGAGAGGAAGAGAGGAAAAGGAAAGAAGAGGAAGAAAGGAGAAGAGAGGAAGAGAGGAAGAGAGAGGAAGAGAGGAAAAGAAGAGAAGAGGAAGAGGAGAAACTTGAGGAGGAAGAGGAAGAGGAAGAAGAGGAAGAGGAGAAGTTATCTTGTCAATCCAATGAAGGCATCCATTGTGATGTATCCATGTCCGATCACAGTGTTATATTGGAATCTATCCATGAAGATGATCGTGTTGACTCTTCACATGACCTTCAAGATAATAATGATTCGACATACCCTCATCTCACTCAGCACGTTATTAAGGAGACTCAACTACGGCAATCGAAGGGCGAACAATATCTCTCTTCTTCGCCTTCAAAGGGTGAGAATGCTCAATCAGAGTTTATACATGGGGGTCAGTATTCAGTTGATTCTGATCCTCTTCATATCTCATCTGTGTCCACTCATGATATTGATCCTGGGTGTCCTTCGTGCTCAGATCTTTCCTGGGTTTGCTATTCACAGCCATATTACAGCGTTTCAAGGTCTTTTGTCGATGCTGAGATGCATGTTTGTGTTGAAAAAGAGATGAGTGTTCACTTACTCAAATATCGTGAATATTTTGATGAAGAAGGACTTTCCCAACAAGAATGGGAAGAAGAGGAGATGGATGTGACTCTTTTGATGATGCCCATTCCAATGAAACGGTCAATCTGCTCTGATGTCATCTCTCCAGTGGATGTTTCTCAACGGTCTGAACAAGGGGATACTTTAGACGCTATGGAAGAACCACGTGGAGATATTCGTTTGGTATGCACATGTCCACAATGCGGGAAAAAATTGTTTAGAGAACGTCGGAAGAAAGAGAAAGAGAAAAAGAAATTAACATTCAATGAGATTACCAGCATTTCCGATGAAGAAAAGGAGAAACAAAATGTTGAATATAGAAGAAATATTCGGACTTTACTTTGTGCGGATGCTCGGATGGCTTCATATGGTGAGAATTTGTCTGAATTATTCGATTGTGGATACATTGATGATATATTATGTTTTATACCAATGAAATGGTCTGAGAATGGTGTTACTTTATGTGATGTTCTTCCGTTATTGTCTAGTTTGACTTATCTCGATCTGAGTTCACTTTCTGTGACTCTCACACCTTCTGAGACACACGCTCTATTTTCATCATTCCACCTTTGTACGTCTTTGACATATCTTAAGCTAGATGGTATCAAGATTACATGCTCTTCGAAGTTCCCGAATGCGTGGCTCTTGGCTGAGGTCTTGGTTACTTTGCCTAGGCTGTCCATTCTTTCTTGTCGTAATTGCAGCATCAATGACAATGCTCTGGGTGCTATGTGTGGTGGGCTTAAGAGATGTTTTGAGCTTACATTTCTTGACTTATCCGACAACCCTTTTGGAGGTAGTTCGTTGAATCATTTGGCTGAAGCCTTTGAAGAGATGGAAAAGATCATGAAATGGAGGTCCCCTGCTCTGTCCCATTCATATCATAGCGGGGATTCTTCACAGTCATTAGGTTCTTGCTCACAGAACAAAGATCTTACAACTCACCGTCCGATCCCTTCTGTCGAAAAGCCACTGAAATCCAGCTCTTTTTACAGAACTGCCTCGACATTGAGTTTCCTGCCATGTCCTGTGAAGCTGTTGGAGCTTCATCTCAACGGAATTAGGTTTGATACAGGAATTGGAATGACAGAATTGGCGTCTTTGCTTTCATTCGCTCGAAATCTCGAACTATTATCTCTCTGTAATTGTAAAATATCTCGCAAGAACATTTCATTCATTGCACCAATTCTTGGCTGTTCTTCTCATCTCAAGCATCTATATTTAGGCCAAAATGAAGCTATCGATTCTGATTGCTGTGGAGCTCTTGCTAAGAGTTCTATCTGCTCCCATCTTCTCACTCTCTGTCTCTCCCACTGTGATATGCCAGGAGAAAAGGGAAGGGAGCGTGAGAGGAAGAGGAAACATGATGCTTATATCCGTGGAACACTTCGGGCTTCGAAAAGAATTGAAGCTCTCGAAGGAGGTGACCTACCTTATGATTTTACGATGAAAAGTTTGCAAACAAAAGAAGAAGAAGAGGAGGAAGAGGCTGAATTTGAAGAAGAAATTGAAAAAGAAAAGACATCCGAAGAGATATTTGAAGGTTTGTGTCAACTTCTATCTGCCTGTTCAAATCTCCAAGAATTGTATCTCTCAAATGCTAATTTAGGAAAGGCTATCATTAATGTAATTGAATTTCTACCTTCTCACCTTGAAGTTCTAAATTTAGGTTCTAATGTGAGAATTAGGAAGACTATCGGGCGTAAAAACAAGTTTGATTTTTATACCAAGAAATTCCAATTTCCAGAACATCTCAAAAAATTATTTTTGGATAATAATTGTATTGATAATGCAGCGATTGGTCTTTTTATCAACTCAATCGAACCGTCCTATCTCGAAGTTCTGGATTTGGGAGGAAATCTTTTGAAAGCAAGTTTTAACACTCCAAAAGAGGAAGATGGGTTTAGAATTTTGATTGATCGTCTTCCATATTTCAAGAAACTCCGGTGTTTACGCATATATGGCTGTGGAATTGATCGGGATGTGAGTGAAGACCTTTATAGGGTTTTACTTCAGATGGGTGAAGTTAAACTCGATATTGGGGGGGAAACTGAGTTAGGAAGTGATATTATGAGGAGATTAAGAAGATTTTTGGTTGAATAGTCGAACACTCAGTGTACTGAGGCTCAGTAGAAACTGTATCGGGATATTTAATAAAAAGATTATTATAATTTAATTTAAATGGTGTATTCATGATAGTTCAATATTAGCGATCTCTTTATCTCAGTTACTACTGATAAATCTGATTCAGATTAGACTCGTTCTGAAAAACTAATTTTTGAATACTCAGTGCCATGAATCTTTCCTTTTTTCACTTATTTTTTGTATTTATATCGATATTTGGTGTTTGGGGGAATAGTTGCCCCACATCTCCAATAGATACTATAAAATATACGGGATCACAAATGATCGTTACCAATGACTTTTTTAATATTTCTATAATTGATTCTTTTCTTCCAGAAATAATATCTGAACTTCAAAGTATTATTATTCCTGATATTTCGTTCACTGAAGATATTGGTATTGAGCGAGTGCAGATCCAACTCACTGGATTAACTATTGATGGAGTTACCATAGGAACAGCTGAAGTTCAGTTAATCCCTTCTTTTGGAGGATATGTTGACATCGATGGATTTGCTTTGCGGTTGACAGGTGAATGGACGTATAAATTGCTCACGTATCCGTACACCTATGAGGGTGGAGATCTCATTATATCATGCGATAATTCAAGTGGCACTTTGGGTATCAAGATTGGGACTTCTAGTTACCCTTATAGCATTGTTATTTCTCTCGACTCTGTAAACATTAACGTTAGTGATCTTTCCATTCAATTTGAAGGAGCTGGCACCTTGGTAAATACATTATTTACTGTTATTGAACCAATGGTTGAGCTTGAAATCGATTCTATTATTGGTGAGGCCATTCAGATTGTTGCTGATGAAATATTTGAAGGTTTCAATGGTACTCTCATAAAAGAAGGGATTGGAGATTATGTATATCTGATTGATCAGTTGTCAGATCTTCTTGTGGTTGAATCTTATTATGCTTCTTTGCCCTTAGCTGGTCTATTCATGAATTGTTCAGATGTTGACGATACTCTTCCTGATTTTAATCCAGGTCCAATACCTTCGATCTTCACAGATGCAAGTGTCCAGCATTTCTTTAGCATTGATTCTGTTAGATCTCAATATTATGCCGTTTTTGGAGCCCTTTTGAATGGGAAAATTGGACCGTTTAGTGTTACATATTCTGAGTCGAATCCGGACGATGCCAGTGTTCTGTCGATTCTTCCCTTTTCTCTCACTTCATCAGATCTTTCTCAATTTATTCCCGAAGTCAATGATCTTTGTACCTCATCTCCTTGTGATATTGATATTACTTTCGATCTCACAGACCAGCCTTATTCATTGGTCATGACATCATACTCATTTGTGAGTGATTGGAACTCACTCAATATCAAGCTCACTGGCTCCAACTCGTCATATATTGAAATGTTTGTAGAAATGGAGCTTGAGCATGTATTATATCCTGATCATAAACACTGGGATATCATGCAGATGTTTAATTTGAAGCAATTGTCCTCTTTTTCAATTGTCGATGGCTCTATTGAAATTGTTAACTCTTCCAAGTCACTGCTTCTTTTGGCCATTCTCACCAGTGTCTTATTGTGGGCGACTATATGGAATTTGGATACGACGCCGAATCTGGTTCTGATTTCTCCTTTAATGACTACGTTCTCTTCCCAATTGGTGGTTTGACTCATTGCTATTATGGAAATTTTGATACTTTTTACAACACTGATGAAGGATGGGTTGTTATGTCCTTGTATGATCTCGATTGTGAATTCATGAATTAATACTTTTCTGTACTCTAATTTTAAAGTTTGTTCTTAATATAAGAGCTTGTATCCAAACAAACCAAATCCAACAGACCTATTTGTTAATTTTTATTACATTTTCTTTTATTTTGTATTTATTTTTGCATAATTTTTCTCTCTCAGATTTCTTTCTCTCTCACACAAACATGCCTGATGTACAGCACAACTCAGTGTTGCTCTTTTTTGCTTGGTACAGTTTTATTTTCATGTGTCTTTGTCTTCTAGGTTTCCTTCAATACCCCCCCTCCCCCCATTGATCTTTTTTGAGCAATTCCAGCGTTCCTCATGTTCAGTCCAGTATTTGCTTTCATTTCAACAGAAATGGAGGTATTTTCAAAATAGTATTTACCAAAAATATCTGATTTTTTGAATTTTTTTTTTTTCCTTTATTTTTTCAATTGGCAACATCAATTTTGGCATATAAAATAGTATTTTGAAATACCATAATCACCCAACTAAAAATAAACCCTATTTAACCCTATTAAAAGGAGAAGCAAAGGATAACTGAGAATTGAATTTAAGAAGCAAGAATGATTTGTTCCCATTAGTAAAATAGGTGACTTAAAACGCTGGACGGGCAGAACGGTTAGGGTTCAGTCTCCCAATTCCTGCGGAACGTTTCTTCTTTCCCTTTTCCTGACGGAGTTTCTTTCCATGGACCCCATTGAAAGGATGTCTTCTCTTTCCAAGCCCTCCATCATATCTGGGTGTGTGTTGCTGTTGAGGTTGGGGCTGAGGTTTCTTTGAAGAGGGGACCTTAGCAATGGGTTTAACAGCCCTGGGCCGAACGGGCTCTTCCTTCTTGTCTTCCTTCTTGTCTTCCTTCTTGTCTTCCTTCTTTTCAGAGGAGGAAGAAGAAGAGGAGGAAGAAGAAGAGGAGGAAGAAGAAGAGGAGGAAGAAGAAGAGGGAAGAAGAAGAGGAAGAAGAAGAAGAGGAGGAAGAAGAAGAGGAGGAAGAAGAAGAGGAGGAAGAGCCTTCGGAGGAAGAACTCTTTGAAGAAGAGGAAGAGGAGCCTTCGGAGGAAGATGACTCGCTTTCTTCCTTATCATCCTGTTCTTTCTCAGCAGTTTGAGGCTTGTCCTCAGCTGGTTGTTCGACCTTCTCAGATGTCTCGGAAGATGATGTTCCTTCGGAGGTGCCTTCAGAACTGGAAGAAGAAGAGGAAGAAGAGGAGGAAGAGCCTTCGGAGGAAGAACTCTTTGAAGAGGAGGAAGAGGAGGAAGAGGATGATGATCCTTCAGAGGAAGAACTCTTTGAAGATGAAGATGAAGAAGAACTCTCAGATGAGGATTCAGATTCACTTTCTTCCTTATTCTCTTCTTCTTTCTCTTCTTCTTTCTCTTCTTCTTTTTCTTCCGGTTTGGCTTCTTTAACGGGTTCTTCTTCAACCTTTTTCTCGGAGGAAGAAGAAGAACTTTCAGAGGAGGAGGAACCTTCAGAAGAAGAAGAAGATCCTTCAGAAGAAGAAGAAGAACCTTCAGAAGAAGAAGAAGAACCTTCAGAAGAAGAAGAAGATCCTTCAGAAGAAGAAGAAGAACCTTCAGAAGAAGAAGAGCTTTCGGATGATGATTTTTCAACATTTCCTTCTTCTGGCTTATTGTCTTCTACAGGTTTCTGTTCAATTTCCTTTTCTGATTTAGAGGTACTAGAAGACGTTCCTTCAGATGTGGAGGAAGATGTACCCTCAGAGGTCGAAGAAGACGTTCCTTCAGATGTTGAGGAAGATGTACCCTCAGAGGTCGAGGAACTATTTGATGAACTTGATGATTCTTCTTCATCTTGCTCTTTAGTTGACCTGGCAATAATTTTAATATTTTTCTCTTCATTGGTTGAAGTGCTCGACTCTTCTTCTTCTTCCATCTCTTCTAATTCTTTCTCTTGATCTTCTTCGCTTAATTCTTTTTCAGCAATGATATTAACTTTGTTTATCAACCCTAAAAATTCCATTATCATGTCAGTGAGTCTTTGAAGAGGAGCTCCGTCATTCTTTTTCAACTCATCAAGATCTATAGAACCTTTAATGGTGGCCTTAAGGCCCATACCACGGATAATAGCATTAATATGGGACAAAAGATCTTTTTCTATTTCCATATTGCAGCAAACATCAATTGAAAGTTTTCAATCAAGCTTCATCAATGCAATAAGGATGAGACAAGATATATCAAAGCATTATTAATCATTCTCTTCCTTTTATTTTTATGATAATGTTTCATATCTAAGAGAGTGGACAACTTTTTGATAGAGATTGAAATAGAACGAAAAATGATCATTACACGTTGATTATGCTCTTATAGCGTCGTTTTTCAAATTGCAAAAACCAATTTTGTATATGATCTCAAATCTTCAGGTAGTTGCACTTAATTTGAGTTTTGGTTCTGTTCGTGAGGTAATAAGAAATTCAATATGGATCCCGTTAAGGCTAAAATTTTCACTGATGCTAAAGAAAGACTTGAAAAATCTCAAAAAGGTATGTACTGTGTTTTTTTCAAATTCATTCTTTGTCTGCTCGAATATCTGTATATTTTACTTTTTATCCTGCTCATTTTGATATCATGTAATTATAATATTTGAAATTGAAATTTTTTCAAATAGATCGTGTAAAATTGGTTCAAAGTTATGAAGCTCTCGCTACCCAACTTGAAGAAACAAAAATGGCTAAGAGTGAGGTGGATTTATTGGAAGAAGATGATAAAATATCCCGGTTGATGGGTCCTGTCCTTATTCCTCAAACTGTTGAAGAAGCCCTTGAGTATCTGGGACATAGAATTGGTTTCATTGAAGAGGAGCTTAAAAGGACCCAAAAGAGAATTGATGATGCTGATAAAATGACAGAAACAGCTTCAATGGAATTACAAAAGGCTCATGATGCCCTCAAAACTGGAAAGAAGTAATGTTGGCCTCCTTCTCAATCATTCCTTCAATTTTAATGCCTTTTCTGAGAGTGTATGAAGATACTATTATTTTGACATAAATTAGCTATTTATTACACCAATAATAAACATATGAAGAATTCTATTTTTAGAATAGAGCCCCAACTCAGTACACTTCCTACAATAGTACAATATACCATATTCTATAGTGTGAGAGCCTTAATGATTGCGGCAAGAGGCTCTCCAACGATAACGTGGAGTGATGGATCAGCCTGGATCCTGTGAAGTCCTTCTTCATCGTTCTCAGCAAATGAAGTGGCTATATCAACGGCAATGAGTCCTGTTTCCCCACCTACTGACTCAGATTTCATACACCCTAACTCTAATTCCCCATCATATAGTAAAGAGGACAAAAAAGCTCCAAATCGAGCACGTTCACACACTGTTTCCAATATAGATGCTGTTAATGAGAATGATTTTGATGGTTCAGATGAAAAAATGTGTGAATGTTCCAATGTTATTTCATCAGAACTGAGGGATGTTTCTTTCTCTTTTGAATCATCTCTGGCCTTGTCTTTCCAACGTTTTATCAGGGTAAGGACAACACAGAAAATTTGATAAGATTCATCAAATGCGTTATTAGATAATAAACAAATTCCAACACTCAAGCCCACAGAACTAATGGATTCAATCAAAAGTATTGATGATCAGAAATTTTATGA
>BQXS01000301.1:0-15200 GCA_024181965.1 Aduncisulcus paluster
GAAAGAGCCTCCGAGGTCTCTCTTGTGTTTCCTCTCAAACATTGCTGATGCAAAATTCAATTCAATTCGTTATTCAAAGACATTTGACCACTCCACGGAGACGATTCGCCCAAGATTGCTGGAATTGGAATCACATGTACCTATAAATAGCTCCATCATTGAGAAAGAGAATTTCGAACAAGACAATTTAGCTCCATCATACAATATTTCTGACATTATCTCACATATGAATGAACGTTTTGTTGTCAAGTTCACCCCAAGCTCAAGCGGTAAGATTGTCCACACTGCCCGATATCCTGCCTCCACAGTTGTTTCCCTTTCCTCTCTCTCTCTTCATCCCATGCCGACCCTCCATTACATTGCCTCTTCTGTGATGATGTCCTCCACGATCAGACAGGCCCGTAAGACATTCGGGATTCCATTCCACTGGATAAAACCATATAACGCCCAACAATTGCTCGCTCAATTGGCCAACTGGGAGGATCCTAAACCCTCAGATGGGTCTTTCTTTCCCCTCAAGAAATCCTCTTCCGCTTCCGCTTGCGCTTCCTCAGATTCTACTCCTGACCGTGTCTCTCCTTCGTCTCAAGTCCCCTTGTCTCTCAGACAACTCTTTCTGCTCATTCTCTGTCTGTATGGAAATGTGGAGGAAGGAGTGAGCTTTGATCGTATATCTCAGCTGTGTGGGCGTAGGTTGAGAACAGGGAGACATCCGAAGAGAGGGAAGACAGAACACCAGAACTCTCTTGGTGGAAAGGTTCCATTCAGAAGAGGATGTTTGCTATGGTGGTGTTGTGAAGTGTGCGGGTTTAACGTACGTGGTGTCGATCATACAAGATTAGCAACAATAGAAAAGGATTCTTCTTCTGATGCTTTTGGCCCAGCAACTCTTGTTTCCAACCCTCAGGAATACCCCAAGACTCCCTCAGCTCCTGGATTCGATTCCTTCCAAGGACATGCCCGTATAGTCTCAAGTCCTCCCTTATTATTCACTGTCGATAGTCCCAACCCTATCTCAGGCTCTTCCTCTTCCTCTTCCTCCTTATCGACATCTATGGTGTCGTCTAAGACATCACCCTCTTCTGTCTTCTTCCAACCCCACGATCTTACTTCCCCTGTCTTCACGAGCATGTCTAAGAAGGCTCAGTATTTGTGGTGCTGTCTTATAAACATGTCGCTCCTTGATATCCATGGAGCTGTCCAATGCCTATGTATGAGCAAGGAGTCAGATTCAGCCATTAAGTCTGATTATCTTCCTCTCCTTGCCATGTGTGTTGCTATGTGTGGTCTCTATGATGATCAGAAGATCGGCATGGTTGTCCAACATATCGAGGAGATCAGGGAAAGACAGAGAGTGACCCGTGGAGAGACTAAGACTGGAGAAGAAGATGTGGAAGATAGTGATTCTTGTGATAAGGCTATTTCTGCCATCATTAGTGTGTGTAAAGGTGATTCTCCTGTTTTGCTCACAACTCAAATAGAACACGAGGTGTGGAATTGGGTTGATTTACACAAGAAGAGTGAGGCTTCAGATGAGAAGAATCGTTTCAACAATGCCAATCCAAAGAATCTCTCATCCACTCAGTTCTTCCACGATGATGAAATTGTGAATTCCCGGAAGCGGTGGGTGCATGCATTTGCCCTTTGTTTGTTCTATGGTCATAATTCAACTCCTTATTCCTTGTACCCTGTGACTGGTGCCCTCGCCGAGTTTAACGAGCTTTCTCGAGACAAGAGTGGACACCATGTTCGCAGTCAATGGCTTCCAAAGCTTTGGGGTGTTCGAGATGACATTCATTCTGAAGGAGGCATTCCCAAACGATATGATGATATCTGCTACAATTTATTGTTATTATATACGGATAAGCCTGATTCCTCACTTTCCACTCTGCTATCTCCCTTGAGTTTCTCACATTCCCCTTCGGAATGTGTGTTCCCTTGGGTAGTTTGCTTGTGCCTTGCTTCCATGGGTGTCACGAAGAAAAGACCTGGTCTCAATGGACTCTATGTTCGACTTGCAACTGGCGCTGCCGCTTCGCTTTCTCCTTCGTCTTCTTCCATTGTTCCCCTTCTCACTGGGCTTCGTAAGGAAGAAACGATTGAATCTGAACGTGGCGAGACCATCAGGAGGATTGTGGTCGAAGAATTAGTCCGTATTGGCGTGCTCAGTAGTTTAGACAGCAATAGCAATCTTATCTCTAACACGCATAATGCCTTCTTCCACGTCTCGTCCCTGCCTAAACCTTTGGTCCAGCTATGTGTGAGTCGAGTTCTTACATACACTCTACAACATACACCTCTCCCCAAGCTGCCAGAGTTCTCAGCTTCAGTGATACCATCTTTCTCGTCTTCCTCTCCCATGTTGTCGCTATTAGGTTTCCTCTCTTCAAGGCTTTCTTCTTCAAATATTCCCAAATCGGTGTCATCTGCCACTGTTCTATTCCTGTGGCACACTTTCACGACAATGGTTGATGGAG
Source organism: Aduncisulcus paluster (assembly GCA_024181965.1). Classification (NCBI taxonomy): domain Eukaryota; phylum Fornicata; genus Aduncisulcus; species Aduncisulcus paluster. The sequence continues at coordinate 2,478 of BQXS01000301.1, forward strand.
AGCGTCTTTTGGAATCTGTACAGTTTGCTCTAAATTATATATGTCCTCTAATGCTTCGGATATATGATGTCGAGGATATTTTCTCAAACCAAAACTTTATTATTCCCCTCGCCATGCAAATACAAGGAGCAATTGCTGAAATTCATACCATGATCGATGCTAAACAAAGAGGGAAGAAATACTCTTTTAAATATCCAACTCCAACACATATGATGACTCATTCGGAAGCCTTGGCAACATTTATTGATTCTCTTGCCTTCTTCCTAGAGTTTAGTGAATCGTCTCAGACTTTCAACTCTTATTTGGGTAATCACTGTGATTTCGACTCCAACTCTTGGTCGGTTTCTTCAATTGGTAAGGGATGCCGGGGAACAATCGGAACGGTTGGAGAGATTTGCCTTCAATCCCTTGCGCAAGAACTTAGTATTTCACATGACGACGAGGAAGAAGAGGAGGAAGAGGAGGAAGAGGAGGAAGATTTGAATGATTTGGATTCTATTTTGGATATCCTTCCTGCTTCCATTGAGTCTCTTGATCTCACTGATAGAGAAGAGGAAGAGGAACAGGAAGAACTTCAAAGAGGAACAGACATATTGTTTTCATGTGTTACAAAGCTCGTTGATGTTTGTGACCGTGGTGCCGGTAAAAGTATTGATATCTTCTGTAAGCGCCTTTGTGATCAAAAATGGATATGAATCCCACATTGTCTATTTCAATCATTTATGAATCATAAATTATGATATGATTAATTTTTATTGATAAAGAAAATGGTTTCACTCAGATTTTTCGGTAATCGGTTCTTTGAATTCAGTGAATCGACCTTTAAAAATCCTACCTACTTATCATTATCAAAAATAACAAAATAAATTTTTTCAATACAAATATTGTATTTGAAATATAAAAAACGTTTAATATCTCTCTTGCGATTGAATTTCAATGCGGCGATGAATCGAGATATCAACAAAAAAACACAATCAGTAAAATTAAAAAAAATATTAAGAATAAACACGTTAAATTATTTTTCACCAGTTTCCCAATCAACTTCATAGTCCTTTTTACATTTCAAGGCAATTTTCGTGCGATAAGCATCTTTAACTCTTTCAGAACTCCAACGCAAAAAATCGTTGGCAACACCTCTCCAAACGGTTTCCCTCAGAATTTCATGCTTTAAACCAGGCCACATCTTCACGGAAGCTGATTTGACGACTTTAAGTTTGTCAGCTGCAGAAATATCAACAATCTTGTCAGCATCACCCATCATCATAAAAATTGGAATGCCAAGATCTTCCTTGTACAAATTCTCATTGAAGAACCCCTCAACATTCATCAAAGCAAGTCCGGTAACGGCGGGAGTTCCCTTTGTTTTCATAAGGGGATCCTCAGTACCAGATATAAAATGACATGAAGAAACCAACTCCCCTTCCTCAAAGGGCTTAGCAATAGGAATACGAGGGAGAATAGAAGCAACAATAGGTCCAAAGAACCTTTTCACTGGAGTGGAAAGGGAAGGATCAACAGCCAAGGCAGGTGCAGAGAGCATCACACCTCCACCGTTGCCCCAGAGCCTATGATCAATAATACCAGCCATCATCACAGTTGATCCTCCCATGGAATGCCCAAGCAAGAAGTGTGGAACCTTGGAGAGGGCAGAGTTGGATTCAATAAACAAATCAAAAACGTGAGAAATCTCATCTGCAAGGTTCTTGATTTTCTTGACAGCCCAACGTTTCCCACCACTATCTCCGAAGCCAGGAAGTGTGGGAGCGATAACGAGGAATCCTTTCTCAACGAATTGAGCAATCACATGAGTATAGCGCATGGCGTGTTCGAAGAGACCATGGCAAAAGATCAAAGTAGCAACAGGAGTACTATCAGGGATCCAAATATCAACGGCACACCGAATCTTGGCAGAATTTATGTAATGAGTTCTGTTTCTACCGAAAGAGTATGTAGGACCATCAGCACAAGGAGTGATCACTTTTTCGATTTCTCCAATCACAAACTTTCTTGTTCCTTCAGGAAGTAAGCCTTTGGATTCCTCAAGCTGCTTTTTGAGAAGAGATTTAGTCTGACTTGATAAAGAAGTCAAAATAATCAGGATTTCTTTTTTTGAACATAATTTAAGTTCTTCAATAGGAGGACACCAAATCTCAGGCTTGGGAAGTTCTTCTTTGACAGTCATTGTAATAAAGTGTTGTCAAAATCGACTTTTTTCAAAATTTCAAAGTTGAACTTCGTAAACTCGATTCTGAAAATGTTTAGGCGTTGTTAAAATATAAAAATAAAATTAAATCGATACTTTATACCAATATTTATTTTTTCTCATTCTTTAAATTCCCCTTTTGGGCCTTTTCGTGTTTCACCAGAACATTCAAAATGCTAACTTGAGCATACCCATTTGGATCGAAAAATATATCTTCTTTCATTTGGAGACACCTCAAAATAAGCATATCAATACATTTTGAACCACGTTGGAGCATCTGTTTGAAAAATTCGCGATTTAGAAAGATAAAGACCAAAATTGATGCAGCATTGAGGCCCGCAAGGAGGAATATTTCCTTAGTAACCACTCTGATGATCCTAGCCGATATCCCCCCTTCCCCCAGGATACTCTGATTGACATAAGAACTCATCCACCACATGGGAAAGAACAGCTCCTTCCATTCCCATTTCTGTTCGACTGAAGAGAGTTTCGAAGAACTCAGAATAGTTCCTTCTCCAACACCACAGAATCTACTTACAGTGGCTAAGAAAGAAGTCAATTTCAAAGTTACAGGGCCAATATTCACACCAGAATTATCATCATCAATCTTCATCGAGAAAGGAGCCACAAGTCCACACTGGTCGCCTGTGAATGGGATGAAAGCAGCCTCAACATCAGCCTCAATGATTTCAAGCCCATGTGAGCAAGGAAAACAACTGTCATCAAACAGGGCTGGATCAGTCAATGGAATTGTCACCGATCCCAAAGAATTCTGGAAATTAGAGATATATTGTTCAGTTACCGAGGTTACATATTGGTTAAATGATATGTCTATATCGGAATACCCATAACGAGGGGATACATCAGGGGGTGGAGAAATCAGAGAGTTTACGATTAGATTATGTTGTTTGATTTCACTTTGGATGAGCTTAGAAACAATGTTATAATTATTCTCATCCAAATATGAAGAAGCTCCAAATAATTCATCATCGCCTCTATTCGGGCCGAAAAGAGACTTAATCTCACTCATTTTGATATTTCTTATTGAATCTTGAATATCATTGTGGTCATGTTTAGATTCATTATTATTATTCTTAGAATAAATAAAATTATCATACATTTTATCCAATTTCTTTGTGTTGACTATCGTTTTCGCTGTATGAACCCCATCAATACCATAGTCATCAGTTGAGATGGAATTTGCAATATTCCCAAATTCCCCAAAATCTGAATTATATAGTTTTTGGACCATTCCGCAAGTCGAGAGGTTTAAATTACCAGTTAATAGTTGCTGTCTAATGCCAATATCTAACAGAGAACTCTCCAAAAAGAAAATATTCCTCTTCAATAAACTTTGATCCATCTTCTCCAAAAGAATCATTAGTGTTTTTTTCTTGTCTTTTGTATTTCCACTAATATTAAGGAATCTTTCAAAGCCATGAATAGTCATATTCTGGGTGAGCATATTGATATTATAAAGAACATGGGAATCGGAAAATAACCTAGACATTCCGAAGAACCTCAAAACTCCCAGAATACTCAATGAACATGTGATAATTATCAAACATACGGCAGAAATAACACCCAAAGTGGAATTCCCATGTGAGTTCTTAAGAGCTCGAGATATAATTCTCTGTTCACCGGGGGGGACATCTTTCATGGAATCTTCAAGGGGATTACACAGTCGAATGAGAATGGAAACACGAGAAATAAGCAGAATGGTAACAAAAATATTCGTGATTATACTAAAAACACAAATAATCCGCAATTTAGACCGTGATAAGCCTTCAGGAGAAGAGTTTTTGGCTTGATTCCATAGTAGAGCGTGGATATCTGAAACAAAACGATTCATTTCTTTCATTTTAGCTAGTAAATCAGGAAAATATGCAATCAATAAGTTGTATTTCTGCTCCATTGTCAAGATATCAGGAGGAATATCACCACTGGTCATGGAAGGCTTGTTCTCAGCCATATAATCGTTCTCAATATTTCTCATTTCTATATAGATAGATTCGATAACTTCTCGATATTCATCAAAATAATCGGTCAGACGTGTGTTGATGGTCTCCGGACGGAAAGGAATCTCCTCTTCACTACTAAATAGGGGGTTTGAAGGGTATAATTTCGATGAACTGGTCTTGGCGTTTGAAAATAAAACAGAATCGAAGAAAATCTCATCCTCATCGCTCACGAGTCCCTCGATTGACATATCGTACTGAATATGGTTGAAAGCATTTTGAATACCTCTCAGAACGGTATCTGATTGAGTACTAACGCCCATCATAATGACCCTGGCCGCATTGAAAGTAGCAATTTCAATGGCATTTGTGAATGAAAATACAGTGATATCTCTCCTATTGAGGATACGTCGTGAGTGAGTAACATCATAAACTCCATATATCCAGGAAATTATGATCAGAGTAATCATCCAAAGAATACCAATTGCACCAGAAACAACAGAAACAACATCGATCTTCTTCAAAAGGGGAGAATGGGGGAATAAATGGTGATGATTCACAACATAATAGATCGATGCAAGCATGAGAATTAAGGATGCGAATAATATAACAAAAATGAATGAAATTGTATCTATTACAAGGAAATTCTCATCGCTGGCAATGTCTACACTAGCTTTCCTATAATATTTCATGGCCTGAGAATTATTTTCGACCATGATATTAGCCATCACATCATCCAAGAGGAAGCTCCAGCTTGAGAATAGAGGATATGTTTCGATATCATCAAATGTATACGGTCTACGCATGTCCTCATCGTGAATATACCCTTCAAGCATATTCTCAGTGAACGAATAATGCCTGAAATGATCATCAGAGACAGAAAATACCTCATAAAAATGGGATTCAGCAACATTTATAGCAGCGAATACAATCTTTTCCTGTAATTGGTACGAATAGTCAGATTTCCATATATGTGAAATATCATAGGACTCTTTAAAGAGTTCCAATTGTAAATTACCCCATTCATCCTTGATTTTGGCCAGGTTCTCGAGGTCTGAAGTCATAGAATATGCCAAAGTGTTCAAAAGATTCATGTTAGAAGTATGTGAATATCGCAGAATAGAATATTTTGTTGAAGCCATCTTGTTACACTCGTTATTAGGTATTGAAGTGAGCATTTTAATATCCCGGAAGGATACAAGTTGAAGAAATCCACCAACAAGGAACAACATGATGATAGCAATCATAAGATGCTTATGAGAAGTTGTTCCCTTAAAATTCTTTTCCTCATTCTTTGATTTCTCGTTGATAACGTTTGAGAAAGGAGAAGATAAAGAAGATTTTTCTTTCCCATTTATCGAAGACTTTCGCTCATAGACCCCTGGAGTAGGTGTTACATGGGTTAAAGCTGAACTCTCATTAAATCCCCGAGCGAAATGGCCATTATCAATTAACATGGAACTGGAGTTAACATTCATTCCGTGTGATTTAGACGCTTCCTCCACATCCTGGACTTGAGTATTAGAGTTGGTCAAAGCAGGCGGATGGGAGGTACCCTTTGAAATAGTAGACAGTGCATATAAGGTGGTTGTACAAAGAGCAAGTTGAATGGCACCCGAATGAGCAGTTGTGAGCTTATAGATACCAATCATTGGCGCTAGGAACATCACAACGACAAACACGACCATCATCACGAGGAATATCACATATTGGGCGCTGTGATTATCTTCCAAGAAAAGCTTGACAACATTATGCACCCTCACAACGAACTCGGTGAGCGTCTGCACATTTGATGACACGGTCAGAAATCCATCGGAATTCATAAGATCCGTGGCTAATTCTACTCCTAATTCATATTGTTCGTTAAGCGAGGAAACGGATAACAACTGTTCATCATATATTTGTGCTAAACTAAGAATTCTGGTCACGGCATTGGACAAAATGTCATGAATATCAAAGAAAGAATAATCACCGAGAGAGGTTACAGTACTTGAATTGTAGATGGTTAGTTGGATTGTATCGATGTACATGGGTGATAATATACATTTATCGATGGAATTCTGTGAGTAAGCTGATTTATCAGTGTTAATTTCGCCTTTATCCGTGTAGTGGATCTCACAACCACTGACCTGATCCAGAATCTCTGCAAGATGAGACAAGAGGTTATTCGAATGGAATGAAAGTTCATGGACAAGCGTGTACAATTCATCTTCGATATATAGAGGATTTGTAGGTGTTGGAAAGAACTTGTATTCAGTCTCCTCAACAGATGAGGAGATTGAACCCAATTCATCCCCATCAAAATTGTGTTGGAGCATACTTCCATTGCAAAATATATTGTTGACATCACTTCCACATATTCCAGTACTATGAAAAGCACCAGAATAAGCAAATGGAAGAGAATAGACCATTGGAATCAGTCGCATAAGTGTAAACTCATAAAATGCCATAGTTGAGGCAATTTTCATTTGACCAACCCAATGGCTAAAATATGTGATGAGAAGAGTAAGGAAAAAGATGGCCATTCCAATGAATCCCCACATCGATATGGACATAAAAAGCTTTTCCTGTTGAAATAAAGCACTTGAAATATCATATCCCTGCTCGAGAGTGCGGATAGAAGCTGGAAATAGTGAGGAACAGAGTTCAGATTGGTCAATATGATCGAATTCAGGTGATTCGTCAGCATTCTCAGTCGTCGAAGGAGTTGTTTCTGAAGAAGAAGATGTATGCGATACAGGATCATCACTAGGTACAGTTCGCCCAATCTTCCGCATTCTTGCAGAGGACAGTTCTGAATTAACATCAGATAACACTGTAAACCCATTGCTATCCTGTGTCTTGCCCATTCCATCTTTAGTGTCAGTGTCAGTGGCATCAGAGTCATCAAAACGATGGATACCATTCGTTTGGCCTGAGAATCGATCATGCTCTCCCCTATCTTTGATCAATCTATTCTCATGAATACTTATGAAATGAGTGAGGCCTTGGTTTCCCCACATTTCGTCGACGAGAGTTTTCAGCAAGCGTAAGAAATATAATCGTTTCTCATTCTTCACCCTATCACGCATACATTCACACAGAATAGAACGGACATATGCACACATGGCATTGAAAGAGATAGATTTGGCTATGTCATCGATTCTTGAGAGAGAGAGAATTGAATGATGGAAGGCATGGTTGAGAGAAGAAAGAGAAGAGACAAGAGAGATTAAAAAGATGATAGAAAAGGCGGCTGGAGATGAAATGGCAGCCAGGGGGGGGCATGAAGAAGAGAAATGTTTCAGACTGAATGTCTCAGATGTGGACGTCACAGTAAAGAAGGATAGGGACGCGTATAATGATGTTAGAAAGGGATACAAACGACGAACATGGGCCATTAATTCCTCCTTATTGGCTGTCATCGAACATACACCCGGTGAATTGAGAGTCAGGTTAGCTCTTTCTTTATCAACAATCTCTTTGACCTTGAACAATGGATCTTTGGTAATCATTCTTTCCTCGACTACACCTGCTTTATCGACTTCACTCGAGAGAGAGGATACTGGATTATGATCAATAAGGTGGGATTGGGTTGGGTTATGTGAGGGATCTTGTGCTTGTGTTTTTTCAAAAATGGATAGAATGGATATATCTCTCGAATCTGCTTCCTTGTGATGAGATTTCACAACACCATGTCCTTCTTCTTCGCTCACTTCCTCTTCTTCTGAGTAACTTCTTGTCATGGGCTGTGAAGATTGGACTATCTGATAAGCTGCAAGGAACTCTTGCAACGTACTCCTCATCATCACTCTCAGAGGTGTCACAGAGACCCCCTTAATCTCCAAATTACGTATCTTACATATACCAAGATATAAAGATAATATCTTCTCCCTATCAAAGGAAGAAACACCACGGATGGAGTTAAGCAAAGAGTGGGATAGAGAACGAGGGAACGTGAAGGCTCGAACAACCAATCGACACAAGACAAGCATTCCACTCGGAGAATGTTTTCGATTGAACGTAAATCTCTCGTGAACAACAGCGAATAAATCTAAAAATAGAAATGAGAAGAAAGCGGGTGTCATTGGATTGAGGTTAAGACGAGGCAATTCTGATGAAAAGTGGATGGGGAACAGAGATTTTATATCGAGAAAATAGAACGATGGGCGGGTATGAGAGACCACCAAATGATCTGAATGAGGAGTAATGTCATCAAAAAGATGAGCGTGTCTTGGAATAAGTCCTGTAGAAGTCAACACAGGTTGCACAGGCTTGTTCCGAGAGTTTAAGATCTTTCTATCAGCATCCACTTTGTATCTTGACGAATAGAAATTATATTTGGAGTTTTTCATAAGATTATTAATGCGGGTTTGTTCAGTTTCCTTTTGTCCATCAATTCCCCTTTTATGAAGTTGTTCTCTGAGAGAAATCTCCGAGACCAACATGTAGATAATCATCAACCGTGTCGTAGAATCTGAAAATGAAAGTATTAAAGACCCGTGTGTGTGAATGAGAGACAAGAATAACGATCTAGGGATGGCATCGAAATCAAGGGAAAAAAAGAACAACAATGGGAAATAACATAACAACGGAAACAGAGTTCTCGGAGGTTCAGATAACTCAGGATCTAAAATTGGAAACTGAGAACCTATAGTCCCAACATCAGGTTCACTTCTTGGATGAGGAGATGTGGGAGACGGTGGACTTGGCTGCCCCAACTCAGGCTTTATCACCCCGAGAGTAGAATATCTGTCATCGATTCCAGGAATGTCGCTCACACCACCGCTCTCACTTGTGTTGTTTCCCCGTGAGGTGGTTGAGCGAGAGATGGTTGAGGATGTACTCGTTGTTGGAGTGTCACAGCATTCAGAGAAGAGACTATGCATCACTCCATCCTTTGAATAAGGAATTGAGGAAAAGGGGTGATACCGAGAATAATCAGTGCGAGTATGGGAATATGATTCCTCAAATTCTTCAAGTTTCTTGAATTTAGAAAGAACCGAGCTTCTTTTTTTCATCCATTCCATGCATTCTACAATATCATCCTTTGTAAAGAAGGGGAAAGGAAGGGGCCCTTTTGTTGTGGTCGTTCCGTTATACACTTTTCTCATGAAACGAGAATATCTCTTTTTTTGAAAACGTGAAAGAGATTTAAAATTGGTCAAATATTCCTCATGAAGCTCATAATCTTGATCCATTTCATCGATTTCTTTCTCCAGGACAGTTTCTTGTGCTTGAATAATGTCATGAGAGGTGACGACACCATTCCACTTCGATACATCACCTTCGTTCAGTCCACACACAAGACATATGCATTTGAGCATGATCTCGTGAGTATTCATGCGAATTTTAACAACCCGATGAAAATACATGTATGCGAACAACATTTGAAACCCAACAAAACTTGTGATAAGAATAGAATAGAACGTATGACTATTCAAACGAACAAGACTGTCAGCAACATCGAGTTCATAGAGAAATAATGAGGTGATTTTAGCAGTTGGCATCTTTGAGGAGACAGTAAGGGGGATATATGACTTGTCAAGATGCACGAGGGCCTGACAGAATGAACAGAGAGAAAACATGGAAAATAAGAATACTGTGACAATATTCGAGAAGTGATTGTAGAATGGCTGCTGGATAATAGTATAAATTACAGTAATGGCCGTTAATACAAATACAATCAGATAACCAACGGCTGGTTGATCGATAAGCAATAGCGAGAAAACTCCAACAGAAATCGTTGAAAACATTATCCACATAAGCTTAAAGTCCCAGCGGCTAAAAACATGGTTAGAAAAAATATTATCATTAAATATTGTATTCTCAAGAGAACAAGACATGTATACATTAACTCCGACGCAAAACATAATCAATAATAACAGAAAGGTAGTAAAAAAATCATAGTTGGATATTTGAAAGAATGAAATGGTTGATGAATCTGCACGGACAATGCGATAACATCGAAGAAGATAAACATCTAATGGGAGGGCTAATATCGGAAGAAGAAACGAATAAAAAAAGTAAAATAACTTAATAATATATATTGGAGTTGAATGTTTAATGTATTTTGCAAGAAATGTTCTATAGAGAAAAAGCACAATAATATATCCAAAGGAAATAGAAAAAATAGCATCTGCTGCGACAATACTATCAACAACAGATGACATCCAGATGAATTTGAAGGATAAAAAACTAATAATCCAATCAAGAATAGCATTAGAGCATGAAATATAAAATACATCAACCAGTAGAATGACTAGCAACTCTAAATCATATAAAAACAGTAAAAAATGAAATTTAATTCAAAAATAATAAAAACATATGCCAATATTGACTCTATTTTCCCACATACGAAAACCTATGATAAAAAACAGGAAATATGTCCAAATCTCATGCCTAAATTGCATTCTCAAGTTAGAAGGATAAACATCGAAAATGGCATGTAAATCTTTCATGTGCTTTATCACACAATAACGAGTTTTTGAAACTGGACAACAGCCCCTTGAATAAATATCATTAAACATATATATTATGTAATTAAATAACCATTGTTTATTTAAAATTAATTTCACATCCATTTTTTTTCTATTATTTCGAGTACATCTTCGCAAAAAGCCAGATCTTCATGATTATGACAGAAATTTTCCAGCATTCTTAATCTTCTCGCATAAGCTCTCCTCTGCTTTGATAATCCTGAAAGAGTGGAATATGTTTTTGTTACAGCAACCAAGTCTTTCGATACATCATCTTCGAGTTCTTTTAGAAGAGTCATTGAGTGTGATATGATTAAATCCGTATGTTGTTGTCTTGTTGTATGAGATATAATTCCCGAAGCTGAAGTGGAGGCCTCGCTATCATATGCAGTATGGGAGGAAGGAGCCATTCCACTGCTTCGAATCCCAAGACTTCCATCCATCGCTCTTCCACTATGCCCCTCATAATATTCCCCGCTATGGTGCGAACCAGTGTGCACTGAACTGCTTGTTAATGGTTGACGAAGCTGTTGTTGAATCTCATCAAGCTTTTCAGTAACACCACCAAGATCAGCACGATGCGAAGGAATCAAATTATTGCTCACTTTCACTTCATCAACATGGCTTCGATGGTCTTCACCATCTCCAACTATTGATTTCTTGCGTAGTCTTTTACGCTCACGTTGTTTCTTAATTGCATCCCCTCTCCTCTTCAAAGCAGGATATCCAACTAATCTTCCAGCGTGAGGTTTTGCATAATTCTTTAAAGCTCTTGTCACATCGATATGAGCAGCCAATGCTCTTCCCATAAGTCTATCAATATCTATTGTGTCACATATCCCACAAGCACGCATAGCACTCTCTAATAATTGCAAATTTCTTCGAATTTGTTGATCAGAACGAGGATTAAAACACAGAGCGTCCAATTTTGAATGCTCGGGAGATATTGCATCTATAATATGATAATAACCAACTCCATCAGCCAAATCTTCTAAACAAGCATAATCTGCCTGTGCAGTTTGGTTTATCCACTCTAATAAGCCTCTTTTACCTGTTGACATTAATATCTAAATTACTGAAATAAAACTGATTTACCAAAGGCCAAATACTAATCAAAAATTGAAATAAATAAATAAAAACTTTAAATTAGAATAATATTTTTTACCGTTGGGACAAAAAGAGCTTGTTGAATTTTCGAATTTGAATTTGCACGTAAAATAGCAAACTATTACGATTAATATTTTTATTAATAAGCTAAATAAATTTAATATGATTATTTTCAATTAAAAATTTATTCAAACCAACACAGAAATCAAATATTCTTTCCAGTAATCCTTTCGATCTTCTTTTTAACAGTTTTAGCCTTTGAATAAAACGTACTTCCCGTTTTCTTCTTCAATTTGGCCTTTTTCCTTTCAGCTTGTTTCTCTTGTCTTATCTGTTGATCTTTCTCCATCCTTTCCTTCTTATCGGCACTTATCCTCTTCTTCCTTCTTGCACCGACAATCTGAACAACATCAGCTTCATCGTCATCATGGATGGCACGACTTGACCGTCTTTTAGCCGCAGAAGATGACCGACTCTTCCCCTTAACTTTCACACCTCCGACAAGAAGCTTTCTAACTTCATCCTTAGCTCTCTCTTCCTCTTCCTCTCTCACCTTCACTCGGCCAGAGCGAGAAGACGACCGACGTTGCTTAACACCAATCAAACTCTTCTCACGCTCATTCAATACAATATCACGAGCTTTAAGAACCTTTTTCTTTTTCTTGGATTTCTCCAATGACGAACTGGAAGAACTTCTCTTCTTCTTTGGTTTTTCTTCCGCCTCTTCCTCTTCCTCCTCCTCCTCCTCCTCCTCTTCTTCTTCTTCATGTTCTCCTACCTCAGCTTCCTCTTCGTCATCTCCAAACATTCCATCAAGAACATTGTCAATGTCCCCTTCTGCTGCTGTACTATACTGTACTATACTCTCCAACGACTGATCCATTTCCATGGCATCTCCAGCCGTATCCTTTGTAACTTTAGACTTGGCCTTACCCTTTTTCTCTTTCTTTCCGCTCTCTCTTGCCTTAACACGATCAAGGAAAGCCTTAACATCACC
>BQXS01000482.1:1113-13205 GCA_024181965.1 Aduncisulcus paluster
GAGCTTTCTCTTGCTTCTTGTCAATCACGAATCGAATGCCATACAAATAAATAACGAAAGAAAGATATTCTATAACCATGGAAGCATCGCTAATCGTTCAATTGTTGCAAGTTCATGCTCTTTGGCGGCTTTCATTTTCTCTTGCTTATTGTCAATCACGAATCGAATGCCATACAAATAAATAAAATCTTGTTTTCCATCCAGCGTTGATATAACATGAATATCACAAGAAATAACATTATCAAGATCTATAGGAAACTCTTGCCAGAAATAATGCCTTGGAGGCATCTCTCCCATTTGATATTCTTTTGTAATCTTCTTGCCATCTGATGTTGTGAATGTAGCATCGAAATCTTTGATTCCATTCCGAAAACTATCATGACTTACAACAAACTTACTGAGATAATGTCGTGTAACAAATGGGAGATGTAAATTGGGATAGAACCAGATGTGTTTTTTACCTCTTACGAATTGCAATAAATTAGAATGATTATGACCACTGTGATAATCCCCATATGCTTTGGATCCATCAATTTCAGATAGATCTGGATGGCCAACAGGAAAGGGGCTTTCCAAAGCCGCTTTCAACATTTCGTCAGTCGTATTTGTAATATCTAGAATATCTAGAATACATTTGCCAATAATTCTCATCACAAACAATAACACAACTACGGATTATCCAATATCAAATTAAGTAGAATAATAAACACAAATAACCTTCCAATTGCAAGGAAAAGCACAATTTTACAATTGTCTTGGAACAGAACAATAATATCCAAAATCGATGTTTCTTATCATTATTAATATGCATACATGATAATAAATCATTTATTTTGTAAACACATTTGTTCTCCAAATAAGGCGTACTCAGACATTGTTGACATTATTGACAATACAGCGATATAAACATGAAAGTGACAATATACACGTGGTATCCATCATATCTCAAGACATGACAGGAAGTGATGGTTCATATAATATGATTGTTATCAGGAAAGAAGTTGTATTCAATCCTTGTTGTAACAATGATATGAAGGATCAGCTATAACCATGGAAGCATCGACAATCGTTCAATGGTTGCACGTTCATATTTCATTCTCTCTTGTTCTTTGTCAATCACGAATCGAACGCCATTCAAAAATATATAGGATCGTGATCCATCCCATGACGATATAACATGAATATCACAAGAAATAACATTATCAAGATCTATTGGGAACTCTTGCCAGAAATAATGCTCTGGAGGCATCTTTCCCATTTGATATTCTTTTGTAATCTTCTTGCCATCTGATGTTGTGAATGTAGCATCGAAATCTTTGATTCCATTCCGAAAACTATCATGACTTACAACAAACTTACTGAGATAATGTCGTGTAACAAATGGGAGATGTAAATTGGGATAGAAAAAGATGAAACTTTCACCTCTTAAGAATTCCAATAAATCAGAATGATTATGACCACGATGATAATCCCCATATGCTTTGGATCCATCAATTTCAGATAGATCTGGATGACCAGTAGGGTAGGGGCCTTTAAACATTTTGCCCCAATCATATCCAATATCTACAATACATTTGCCAATAATTCTCATCACAAACAATAATAACACGCAAATATCGAAATTTAATTGAAATAAAAAAAGACAATAAACACCAGTAACCTCCCGCAGTTGCAAGGAAAAACACGATTTGTTGAATCGCGATCCAAAATCGTTGAATGAGCGTGCTTCTCACTTAATGGGGTGTCTCTTAACATTTGGAATACAATACAAAATGTTCAAGGAATCAAATAATTAATTATATTTTTTCTTTATTCTCTTTCTTTCTATCCACACAGAATGGAACTTCCATTGTTCTTCAAGAACACAGTCAATTACTGTTTTTCCAATTGTTGATGAATGTGCTTGATAATAATCTCCAAGAAAAAGCCACAAAGTGAGTTGGAAAAAGATCGATAAGAAAATCGCATTTAGAAAGTGAAAAATATCGAATATAGGATTATTTCAGGTTTTATGTGGTGACGATATAATTTTCAAACCTCGTAGTCAGAAACCCCCATAATATTTTAAAGGAATATACAAATACTATCTCCAACTATTCGTTTCAATCATCGATATCCTCTAAATCAATAAATTCTTCTGCTTTTTCTTCTGCTTTTTCTTCTGCTTTTTCTTCTGCTTTTTCTTCTTTTTCAACCTTTCTTGTCTCACCGAATATTTTCATAGCAGAGGTTTGTGAGGGTTCAATTTCGGATATCATTGGTATTTCTTGAATTGCTGGCTTTGTTTTCGATATTATCTCCGGTTTCTGTTTCTGTTTTGGCTTTTGCTTTTGCTTTTGCATTTCCTTTTGCTTTTTTGCTTCTTTTTTCTCCATTTCTTCTTCTTTCTTCTTTTTTTCCTGAATAATCAAATTGTCCCTTTTCTCTTCAGCTTGTTTCCTCTTCTCCTCCTCATCTTCTCGAATCTTTTTCAACCGCTTACACTGATGTTTGTGAGACTCCTTCCAATCTTTTTTCTGGCACTCTCTCGAACAATACCACACCGATTTACACCGGCTGCACCGAAATTGAGCATTTGAACCACCACACGAGGCACATGGTGGACGAGAAAAGACGTCAATGTATGAATCATCACAATAAACGTCAATCAAAGAGCTCAGATCACGGCTTCTCTCTTCAGATCTGGATGTAAGTAACCTGGGTAATATGACGTGGATAGCAATGAAGAAAAAGGCATGAAGGGTCTGCTGAGAAGGAATGAGACGTGATGGGTATGGAATTGTTCGATATACATTCACTTGAGCGGGAGAGAGAGAGGAGAGAACGTCAGAAATACTAGTAGTAGAACAAGAGCTGGCAGCTTCTTCTTCTGTCACATCAGTATCAACTTCTTTTGTTCTTTGTTCCTCTTTACATTCTTCGTCTTTCTTAGAGTCTGAAGCCATGAGATATTTTTTCCCCTTAAGATCCCATTGTACACATCTACAGAATTGAATGATGGTACAGATATCACGAACTTCATTCTTCTCGGCTACAGACGGGCTTGTACGTTGTCTGAAGAATGTTTCATACTCTTCCCGCATTGTGGACATCATGGCACTCACTTGTTCTATTTTGAAAGAGGAAGATTTAATAAATTGCGCCAACTCTTGCCTTTTGCGCACATCAGTTCCTCTGTCGCTTGCACCAGCAAGACCCATATCCTGAAGCTTTGTTCCATATCCTTGAGAGATGTTACAGAGGCCCGGAAGAGCACCTTCGCCACTAATACCGACATTCTCACAGACTCTCTTCACCTTCGACAATAAGGGGAGTTGATCGCAGAGAGAGGTGTGAATACGTTTGCTGAGGGTCTTCACGGCTTCTAAACGAGACTCTGAGAGATGGTAACGAGCAGTGATCGTGGGGGAAAGTATAAACATGGCGAGGGTAACCCAGACAGAACCGTTTGTATTGAATAGCTTGTTGTATGAACTCGCAGGGAGAGGTTGCCAGACGTTGTCAAGGTAATGCTCCAAAGATGTCGTCTTTGTGGCACTTGGAACTATTTTGACCGACTTTCTCACCCATGGTTGTTGAGAAACTGGAAGTGATAAAATACTTGATAAATACAGAAACATATCGTGTTGTTCAGTAAAAGAACTCAAAACACTAAGAGATAAACTATCAATATTCGCAACAATATGCCGGAATATGGAAAGGGCTGAAATACAACAAGCAAACCGAATATCTCTAGTTTGAATGGCTTCACGAGGAATTGCAGGAAGATTCCAGTCAAACTCATTGTGTATCAATTCAACCGTCTTCTTTGCACAATATTCGACTAGTTCCATATTCAAATCACCCAGAGTTTTAACAGCATCTTCTGCATATTGGAAGGATATTTCAAGGAGATTGAGTAAAACACTCTCATAAAACTGCATGAAATACCATTTTACACTTATATTGTCGGCTGTCACGTGCTTATCACGGAAAACACGATCATAGATGAGTGGAGATATAACGGAATTCACTTGCTCAGCAACAATCAATTCATGCAAAAGTATTGGGAGCTTCTCTTCTTCGAGAATCATCTCAATAACACTTGGATCTTTTTGCGATTCGGCCACAATTTTCTGTATATCTGATAACTGCTGAGTATATTGCGAAGTACCCACCTTTTGGAGTGGAAACTTTGTTATTTTTCGGATAAGAGGTCGCATTTTTATCAATAAATTCCCGTTTAATCAAAACAAGAAAAAAAATCAATCAGAAATTATTGCACGCTATAATATTAGAATTGTTGTTAATTCTAGCATATAGATTCCCTTTTATTTATAATTTATGGTATTAATATCAAATTTATTTTTAAGATCTGGAATTTAGACAAATTCGCCTTTTTCTTGACGCTTCAATGCATGGATACGATAGAGATTCAGTTCCAATGGGACCATCCTCCCTGTTTGCTTCATTGGAACATTCGCTTGATTCTTTTGACCACTTTTTAGACACTGTACATTCGATATCCACTTCGCCAATACAAAAAACACGTAAATCTTCAAAATCTACACCTATTTTACCTGCACTATCATCTTCTATAAAAAAACAAGAAAAATATATTCCAAAGCTTGATGCTTCCCAAGATGGTGATAATGGACCACTATCTCCTGTTGCTTTAGCCAAAGAAAGAGATATTAGTGGAAATTATATTCAAAAAAGTCCAAGATATCAAAATCAATCAAACATTTTATTTGAATCATCGCTTTCTCGAGATAATCATAAACATCCTCCGATTCGCAGTTATTCTTCCTCCGCTGCCACCTTTCAACGTGGTAAACGCCATAGCGCGTTATCTAGACATGCAACAACAACATCCGAAATCCTCGATGGACAAGATACAGTTAGTGATGATTATGAGTCGTTCGATCCTCATCCTCTGCTTCGTCCTCAAAGTTTCTCATTTAAACGGCAGTCATTTACACCCGCTCAAATCCCGTCGATGCCACGGTCTGCCTCTCGCGAAAAGAATTCAATTGGAACATTAGCCGATGAAGAACGAGAACAATCCACACCCTCAGTACGGCATTTATCCTATTCTGGTCACGATCCTCAAATATTATCTGAACAACCACCGCCACGATACTCCAAACAGGGCCTGAAACATTCCTCACTTTCGGCTCGGATGTCTCGATTCCACAGAGTTAGCTCTATTGTTCTTTCTGATGAATCGTCGCATGCTCAGGAATTATCATTGCCAAAAACAGATCCATTGCACGTATCTGACCGTGACAAAGCATTAGACCAGGTTCCCATCAGTCCTCAGTTTATCAGAAGGAAACAGGAGAGCCATGGAAGGAGGAAAGGAACAGAAATTGAGTTAATTGATCGTCAGTATCATAACTCAGAAAGAAGAGAAGAAGAACAATATCACCAATCGCAACATACTCCATTTTCTACCCAATCTTCCCTTCACCAAACCCATGATCCTTCCACTCCCCATATTGATATAAGGACTTCTATTGCAGGGGAAGGTGAAGAAGATGGAGAGACGTCCCTTCAGCATATCTCTCAATATAAGCATTCAACCATACCATCTCAACCATGCTCAAGCCCACACGTTACTTCAAAACCTCCTTCTTCCTCTTCCTCTTCAGCACGTGC
This sequence comes from Aduncisulcus paluster, assembly GCA_024181965.1. NCBI lineage: Eukaryota > Fornicata > Aduncisulcus > Aduncisulcus paluster. Next base: position 6,754 of record BQXS01000482.1, read on the forward strand.
TGTAACATCAGGAAACTCGAGCAAAGAAGAAGAAGATGGATCAAATAATTCATCCGATTTCCATAAAGATTTTATTCATTATGTGCCATCTTCCAATCCTCAATTTATGTCCGATGTTCATTCCGTTTCCACTACATCTACCCTTATGAAAAGCTCTAATTCCGGCAAACTCCCAGGTTCCAAACCATCGACAATGTCTCCTTCATCCCCAACGCAACACAAGGCCTCTCCAATCCACGTATTCATTGATGAGTATGGAAGGACCATTCAATCACCCACACACACACAGCAGCATGTTGGGATCTTACAGAACACTGCCACCACTGCCACCACTGCCACTAATGGTCAAGCAAGGGAGGACGGGATGGTTAGGGCACGGTCTTTAAGTGTAAGCAAGATAGAAAGCACACAATATAACCAACAACAACGAAGGCTATCAAACCCTTTCGTTTCCTCTTCATCCTCTTCCTCTTCAGCACGTGCTGTAACATCAGGAAACTCGAGCAAAGAAGAAGAAGATGGATCAAATAATTCATCCGATTTCCATAAAGATTTTATTCATTATGTGCCATCTTCCAATCCTCAATTTATGTCCGATGTTCATTCCGTTTCCACTACATCTACCCTTATGAAAAGCTCTAATTCCGGCAAACTCCCAGGTTCCAAACCATCGACAATGTCTCCTTCATCCCCAACGCAACACAAGGCCTCTCCAATCCACGTATTCATTGATGAGTATGGAAGGACCATTCAATCACCCACACACACACAGCAGCATGTTGGGATCTTACAGAACACTGCCACCACTGCCACCACTGCCACTAATGGTCAAGCAAGGGAGGACGGGATGGTTAGGGCACGGTCTTTAAGTGTAAGCAAGATAGAAAGCACACAATATAACCAACAACAACGAAGGCTATCAAACCCTTTCGTTTCCTCTTCATCCTCTTCCTCTTCATCCAGGAAACTCGAGCAAAGAAGAAGAAGATGGATCAAATAATTCATCCGATTTCCATAAAGATTTTATTCATTATGTGCCATCTTCCAATCCTCAATTTATGTCCGATGTTCATTCCGTTTCCACTACATCTACCCTTATGAAAAGCTCTAATTCCGGCAAACTCCCAGGTTCCAAACCATCGACAATGTCTCCTTCATCCCCAACGCAACACAAGGCCTCTCCAATCCACGTATTCATTGATGAGTATGGAAGGACCATTCAATCACCCACACACACACAGCAGCATGTTGGGATCTTACAGAACACTGCCACCACTGCCACCACTGCCACTAATGGTCAAGCAAGGGAGGACGGGATGGTTAGGGCACGGTCTTTAAGTGTAAGCAAGATAGAAAGCACACAATATAACCAACAACAACGAAGGCTATCAAACCCTTTCGTTTCCTCTTCATCCTCTTCCTCTTCATCCTCTTCCTCTTCTTCTGATTCCTCTGGTGACAATGCTCTTGTTACTGGGGGAATCGTATCTCCCGATAAATCATCATATAAACAACAACTACCTCTAACCAGTGAGGCTGTTCTAGATCATTCTAAATCCAAATATAAGACACAAGATGATCTTACCGGTGCTTCTTTGATGATGTCTCCTTCCTTTATAAGGTCTCAGGGATCCAAACCACAGTCACAGGCATTCACACAGGGAGGAAAAGGAGTAGCCAATGGTGATGTCTCCACTGATGATGTGTATCAAGCTTCCATGCCTTCTTGCATGGTCAAGAGTGATCATCACTCGACACATCCTAACACAACTATTGTGCAAACTAGTGAAGGATTTCCAACCATCACTTCTCCTTCAACTAATTCTATATCCAAAACTCAGACACATTCTGCTCGTCTAAATGGTAATATAACAGCGAGTGAAGGAGAAGGATCTGGAATAGAAGCCTCTACTACCACTCCTATGATACGTACCAGGGATATTCCAAGGGAGACCAAAGACATGCTCGAACACTCTCCTTCTGTGAGTCGCTGTGTCCTTCAATCTAATGTTGAAGGGGGATCAACAATGCTTCATTCGGCTACAACAACTTCCAAGCCCCGTGATCATACTGATGGTGATCATTCTTTATCTCGTTATGATAGATCTTCGGACCCATCTCCAATCGATGCTGGGAGGATGCTTCCTATTATGACCGAAAATGGAACTGTTGTTCCAATGTGGTCATGCATTCCCCTTGGAACTGGGAAGAAACAAAGCAAGAATAAGAAAAAGAACAAAGATATCATGTTAATAGGCACCAAAAGGGGACGATCAGGCAATTTATCAGGATACTCTCAATCGTCTGAATCCTCCTCCTCTTCTTCTTCCTCTTCTTCCTCTTCTTCTTCTTCATCTTCTTCTGCTTCTGATTCGTATGAATATGAAAACACACAAGAGTTGAAAGCTCGGAAAGAACGGGAAGCTATAGAGAGAGAAGAAGAGATAGAGAGAGAAGTTCAGCGGAGGTTGAAGGAAATTCGTAAGAGAGAGCAAGAAGAAGCTGAAGAATCAAAGAGGAGAGAAGCAAAGAGGAAAGAAGCAAAGAGTAAGAAAAAGAGTAAGAAAAACAGGAGTCACGAGAAAGAGGAGGAAAGAGAGAGAGGGGGGACAACAGGTAAAGGTAAAGAAAAGAGGATAGATCGTGAGGGTAGACAATCAGTGAGATCAAGGGATTCTTCAAGAGGTGAGAAAGAAAGAGGGAGAACAAGGAAAGAAGAAGAGTCTTCTGCTTCTTCATCGGGATCCTCGCATCCACCGAGTGATAAGGACTCACTCATACCTGAAGATACCACTGCTCGGCAGGATGATAGTGAGAAGTCCTCAAGTATGGTTAGTAATAATGGGACACAGGAAAAGATTCAGTATGATGAACCAGATGATAATGAATCTTCCTCTTCTTCCTCCTCCTCCTCCTCTTCTTCCTCCTCTTCCTCTTCTTCCTCTAACTCTCATCGTGGGGCGAGAAGGAAGGAAAAGGAGGAAAGTCGTAGAGGATCATCCAAACATGGGAAACCATCACAGCCAAATAAGGTCAGGAGAGAAGATAGGAGAGAAGCTAAGGTAAAGAAAAGAGGATAGATCGTGAGGGTAGACAATCAGTGAGATCAAGGGATTCTTCAAGAGGTGAGAAAGAAAGAGGGAGAACAAGGAAAGAAGAAGAGTCTTCTGCTTCTTCATCGGGATCCTCGCATCCACCGAGTGATAAGGACTCACTCATACCTGAAGATACCACTGCTCGGCAGGATGATAGTGAGAAGTCCTCAAGTATGGTTAGTAATAATGGGACACAGGAAAAGATTCAGTATGATGAACCAGATGATAATGAATCTTCCTCTTCTTCCTCCTCCTCCTCCTCTTCTTCCTCCTCTTCCTCTTCTTCCTCTAACTCTCATCGTGGGGCGAGAAGGAAGGAAAAGGAGGAAAGTCGTAGAGGATCATGAAAGAAGAAGATCATCGGGATCCTCGCATCCACCGAGTGATAAGGACTCACTCATACCTGAAGATACCACTGCTCGGCAGGATGATAGTGAGAAGTCCTCAAGTATGGTTAGTAATAATGGGACACAGGAAAAGATTCAGTATGATGAACCAGATGATAATGAATCTTCCTCTTCTTCCTCCTCCTCCTCCTCTTCTTCCTCCTCTTCCTCTTCTTCCTCTAACTCTCATCGTGGGGCGAGAAGGAAGGAAAAGGAGGAAAGTCGTAGAGGATCATCCAAACATGGGAAACCATCACAGCCAAATAAGGTCAGGAGAGAAGATAGGAGAGAAGACTACAGGAAGACGGACAGAACAGATGGGCATTCAGATGCAACAAGATCGTTACAAAGTGTGAGTCGCAGTAGTAATTCAACGCAGATTCAATCATCGCCCCGGTTGGACGGTTTTGGACGGTATGGTGAAACCGAAAGGGATGATCGAGACGGTTGGGCCGATAGTCCTTCTCGCATTCGTTTCATGGATGGTTCTTCTCCCAAGCACCTTAAACAGGTCGAACGTGAGCGTCAACGTTTAATTAGCCTTGATAGTCGCAAAAGGAAAGAACAGATGGAAAGAGAGAGGAGAAGAGATGAAAAACAGAGGAGATTTGAGCGCAAACAAGAGTGGAAAGAGGAGAAACGGCGTCGAAAAGAAGATGAAGAGGATGAATCGTTCAGTCTTTCCCCATCCAACCCTCGAAGACACTCCCAGCGTCTGTCAAAAGAAGGAAAGGATTCTTGGAAAGGCAAGAAGTCGAAAGATTATTCTCACTCACATTCTAAAAATAGTCGTTCCTCAAAATATCATGGTGGTCGTGAAGATAAGAAGGGGAAAAGAACCTCTTATGGTGATGAAGAGGCTTCTGAAGGATCGTCTTCGTATTGTGGTGATGATTCTCCCCATCGCAAATATAATGTTGGTTCTTCACTCTCAGCAGGTAGTAAGAAAAATGGTTCTCGAGGTGCAGGATCGTCTCGTGGAAAAGATATAGCAAACCATGAAAAATATTCGTATTATCATTCCCCTCTTCCCCATCCTCCTTCCAAAGTGACGCCTAAATCTACCCCGATTTTCCGTCGGAGCACGTTTTACCGGAGTGCCATTGAGGACATTTCCTTTGATGATGAAGACACGACGAACACGCCGTCCCTCACGCCTGACGTTGCTGGTGGTGTTGACGGTGACTCTTATGAATATTATGATGAGTATTTTGAAGATGATGAAGACAAGAGTTGAAGATATCAATGTTGTTCCGACCTTTCAATGCTATATATATTGTCTGTATTCTGTGTCACAGAGCTCTGTACAGAATCTGTATCAGTATGCAGTGTATGTCATGCCATGTACTTCGACACTCAGTGCAAGTGAAAAGCAACCTTTCGAAGGATCAAATCAATTAAAAAAAAAAAAAATTGTGGCGTTGTCACCTACTTTTGTAGCACAAGGATAATTCTTGGATAATCCAAGCTTGGATTTATTATTTCTGTTGTTTTTTTTGGTACGAAATTCAATTTCGGATATTGAATAAAATGAACTTAATTTTAATAGAAATTATTAGATTTAGAACAAGCAAAAAGGCTAATTTTCTCAAGCAATTCGGTTAGTAAAATACGTGAAGGACATATCAAAGCATTCTTTGTCACTAACAGAATGCAGTCGCTCAGTCAATTGTTGAACAAAGTGGGGGATGAAAAAAAAAAAAAAAGAGAAATTAGATAGATTTTAAGTTGTGAATACAAAACCCGGAAGGAAACACTGGCTCTGAGGCAATAATCAAATAATTTGATTCAAATTTTAGATCGAGATTCAACAAATCGTGTTTTTCCTTGCAACTGCGGGAGGTTACTGGTGTTTATTGTCTTTTATTATTTCAATTAAATTTCGATATTTGCGTGTTTTTATTGTTTGTGATGAGAATTATTGGCAAATGTATTGAAGATTTAGGATCTGGTTATCTTGCGTTTGACAACCAGTTTAAAGGCCCCTACCCAATTGGTCATCCAGATCTATCTGAAATTGACGAATCTAAAGCATATGGGGATTATCACAGTGGTGATAATCATTCTGATTTATTGGAATTCTTAAGAGGTTATGGAGACATCAATTTCAATCCCAATTTACATCTCCCATTTATTATGCCACATTATCTCGGTAAGTTTGTTGTAAGTCATTATAGTTTTCGGAATGGAATCAAAGATTTCAATGCCACATTCACAACATCAGATGGCAAGAAGATAACAAAAGAATACCAAATGGGAGAGATGCCTCCAAATCATATTTTCTGGCAAGAGTTCCCTATAGATATTGATAATGTTACTTCTTGTGATATTCATGTTATATCGTCATGGGATGGAAAACAAGAAGATATTAATTTGGAAGGCATTCGATTCGTGATTGACAAAGAACAAGAAGCAAAGAAAGAAAAAGAAAGGAAAGAACAGATTGAAAGAGAACTCAAACGCGCCGAAATGAAAGACTTAATGAGTGATTTTATCTCTTCCACTCAGCAGAGATTTGAAGAGCTTGAAAAGAAGTTATCTGATGAAAAGGAACAGAGAGTACATGATAAAGAAGAGTTTGAAAAGATTAGAGAGAAAGATAGAAAAGAGTTTGAGAAAGAACTTCAATCCAAACAATCTCAGATCGTTTCCCTGCTGTCGACTCTTTCACAAGTGCAACAAAAGTCTGAATCTGACCGTTTGCGTCTTTCTCGAGAGTTTTCGTCTGTGCAATGAGAACTGTCCTGCGTGTCTGCCCGTGTGTCTGGCGGCACTGCCGAAGTGAGTGGCCGTGTGCAGAGCATGTATGAGCACACTGTTTCCCACCGTGCAGGCGTTCTGTCTGTTGTTGGAGAGCATGTTGATGTGAGTTGTGATGTGTCGACGATGAGTTCCACGCTGATGACGTCTGTGCCAAACATGGGAAACCATCACAGGTCTTCCTCTTCTTCTGATTCCTCTGGTGACAATG
>BQXS01000501.1:1064-13345 GCA_024181965.1 Aduncisulcus paluster
ATTCTTCCGGTTTCTTGCTTCCATTGATGCTTTTGATAGGATCAATGATCACATTTTATTTAGTTGGCCATAAATTCGTTTGATTTAATGAATGATTATCCCATTATCTTTGTAAAATTTGTAGAAAATTTAAGTTGAAATCTTTCAATGGGTTTGGATTCATTCTGACATGTTATATTGATGATCCTAATGTTTATTCATGTCACTTTTAACCTTTGGTGGGCAGATATTGACATATATTTCCCCACAATCATATGTATTGGGAATGGATGCCAAAAATGGGACAGACATTTAAAAAGCATAAGCAGGAAAATTTGGATGATTTCAAATATCATTTCGTTATTTATTCAGTTATCTTGAAATATTTTGAAAGAAATCAACATAACCGTGATCCAATTCTGACAATCTGGATGGAGATAGTGATACCGTGATATATTGTTATTATTTTTCTTCATTTCATTGTAAATAGTTGGTTTTATACTCATTTAAGAAGAGGGACTTGATCTAAAGAGTGTTGAATTCACCAAAAGGTCCGCATTGACTTGAATAGAATTTCGTTTAAATTCTCAAACATTTATTCATGAATTGTCCTATTATCAACACGAAGATGCAGCTGAGATAGCTTTTTTGGACGATTTGCAGGCATTGTTTGTGTCAACACGAACAGACGGTCTCTTTTTATCTTAACTTCAGCATCGAACAAACCTTTTTTATCCTTTGCCGAGAGATTTGGAACTCGTATATGCCCCGTCGAATATTCCATATCAGGTTTTGATGACGCTTGTTTTGCCTTTGGAAGGATGAATTGATGATCGGTCGGTTCAGGAGGCCTCTCTTTCTCAGTGTGGATTATTCTCCCATCCACAAGACTTGTTCTTCGTGATCTTTCAGATTCAGGTCCACATGTCTCAGCAATCATTGATACAAAATGACGCATGATTCGTTGCTTTTTCTGACGATTATCTCCACGTCGTTCAACCATCCATTCATGACCAGCTTTACCGTTAATCACCATTTCATCAGAAATATCTTCCGGAATAATATCAGACTCCTGTTTTAGTTGGTCAGACACCGTTTTCATTCCTAATTTGAGAGCACCACTAGCATATACACCAGGGTTACTCTTTAACCAGTCAGTTTTGGCCTTTTCCCTTTCCAATAATTTAGCCAAAGCCTTTTGCCTTCTTTCTTCGAGGGAAGGGAATGTCAAACCAGAGCCATTCCGTGGAGAACGACCCTTTCTTCTGCGACTCGAGTGGAATATCAAAGTCGTTTGGTCACCACGGGCATTATTTACAATACCAATGTAAGGAGACGACGAGGAAGAAAGAGGAGAGCGAGAAGAGGGGAACGGATGTTTCAATGGACTGAGGGAGGGACTTATCCGTGATGTATTTGGTGTTTCTTTGGGATTATGGGAGCTGGAATGTGAAGGAAGCATCTGCTTTAAGTGTTGGTGACCATCAGAAGGAGAAGAAATCGCCACACCATCTTTAGCAGTCGTGATTGAATCCTTTTTTTCCGTATATATCTTTCTGCTACTCTTTTTCTCTGGAATAGGATTAGCTCTTCGAACAAACACAACATCAGACTGGTCGTCTTGAGTCGAATATTTGGATTGGACTTCACCGAAGGCATCATGGGAGCCCTGTATGTGACCATAGTCGGCATCGAAGCGTGAGATGACAGAGTTTTGGAATCGATCCCTCCGAACATATTGTCTTTCTTTTCTTTGACGAAGTTCCTTGTTCATCCTTCTCTTCTCTTTCCTTTCCTTCATTTCACCAATTTTTATGTTTTTCATCTCTTCTTTAAGCTCATCTAAGCGAGTTTTACGGCCGTACAGACTCAAATGTCCAGGAATAACCTCTCGTGTCTGCTTTTTCAACATTTCATCAGTGGGAATCGATGTGCCTATTTCTGTCATCATTTGAGAAAGTTCAGAGGAATCATGTGACGACATTCGTCCGAGAAGCATTTTCTGATGTGTTTCCTTCCTTCTCTTGGCCTTTGACAGCACAGGTGAAGCGAGAGAAGGCGAAGAAGAAAGAGAATGTGCCAATTGGTGTGATAATGTGGAATTGAACTCTGAGTAACTTACCGGGTGCAACGAGACCGACGGGGATTCATTAGCAGCTGAAATTACACTCATTGAAGAAGGAGTGAGTTTTAATTTCTCTTCAACACTATCCTCACGGGGTAACATTTGAGGCGACGAGACAAACTCGTGAGGGAGTTTCTTGAGGATTGTAGAGCCATGTAAGGCTGATTGTCTCGGAGATAATCGAGAACTTCCCATCTGAATCAAGTTTAATCCACCTTGTCGTAGTCTACTTTTCTTCTTGTTTTTTGATCCTTTAAGTCTCGTTGCATCACTTATACCAGACATCTTCGATTGGAGGGCAATGCGATGATCAGAACCTTTCGTTGCAGACCTTTCCCTATACCTCTTTGTATTATTAATTCTTGGAACAGCAACAGAAAGTCCAGAATAATAGCCGAGTTCGCTTACACTTCTCCCACTCGGCGATGAAATATAATGATCTGATTCACCTCTATGAGTATTGTGATGACCATGATTCTCCTTTCTCCACATCTGTTTTGCACCACTCAAAGGAACAGGACTCGTTTCATCTTCGATCGTTTCATAGAGGATAGATTGAGACAATTTAGATGAATGGGGTAGAAGATCTGAAGCTGCCCGACTTGAAGAGGAAGAGGAAGAGGAGGAATCCTTTCTTCGGTTTGGTTTTATACCGTACTTTGTATATTTGTTTGGAGTTGGGCAATGGAGAGCTGGTAAAGCATTTGTACAACCATGATTCACAGATATTTCACAAAGAGAAGAGGAATGAGATAATGTTCTTATTGCATACTCTCCACTCGAAGTAACAGACCCATCGGCATCAATTCGTGAGCTGTCAAGATCTTCTTCATCTCTTTCCTCTTCTTCCTCATCTCCCAATTTATGATGGGGATTATACTCTTTGCCCATGGCATTGCTCTTCCTTTTGTTCTTAGCTTTCACAGGACCGTCTCTCTTGATAGAAGTATATTTATGTGAAGAAGAAGCTTTAAGAGGACCGTGGCCAAGATCTTCGCCTGAAATCGTTGGATGAACATATATACAACCAGAAAAGTCATGAGTTTCTACTATTTTCAAAGAAAAGGAAAAGGAAAAGTAAATAAAAATACAATATATAAAAATAAAATCGAATCAATAATTTTGAATAGCATATAAATGAATAACATATAAATGAATAACATATAAACGATAAATAAAACGATAATTACATACCTTTTTGACTTTGAAGTGTTTGATGAACTTTCAAGATAGGTAAAGTCACTGCTGGTGAACTTTTCTTTGATAATATGATAAGTTTTTGACCTAAAGTTATTTTTGGCGCACCTTTTCCATCAAGAACTCTTCCATTTCTTATATATTGAACGAACATATCGCTATATCTCTCTCCTCCTGATCCGTCCTTGTTGTTTTCTCCTTCCTCATCTTCTTGCTTGAACATTTCTAATTCAAGCTTACTACACCACTCCATTCCTTCCGAATACTTCGGATAAACCATTGGCAAGACAATTGGAATTGCAGAGAGCATGGCAATGAGTCGAGCCCAACAGGAAGCACCAGACACATGGTTCGTCTCCCTGAAGGCAACCAACCATCCATCAAGGAGATCAGAGACCTCATCATATACGCGAATGGCGTGGGAAGGATCACAACAGAGAGACGCAAAAAACCCGAGGCTATGTTCAACTTTAACATGAGAAGAATCAATCATAGCAAATCCGGCAAAGTTCTTTTTAATAATTGTACATATTGGATGGAATAAATGCCATAATTCAGCACAATATGCGTTACATGGGGTTATATTATTGTGCGACAGTGTAATGTTGTTCAGAATACCCATCCAGCATCCAAATAGCATGCTTGAGGTGTATTTCTTAAGCCAGGGGAGGACATTATCCTTGATTATCTTGATAAACGATTCTTTCACCGCCTGTGAAGGGCACAAAGATATATTTATACAGGTAAGGAGAACATTGGTGACAACAGCATCAGGAAGAGTGACCTTCTTGCCTTTAAGGAACAAACGACGCAAGGACCGTTGCAATTTTTCATATATTATGGCTATTTTGCTCTCATCTTTTACCATAATATTCATACAAAGCTCATACAAAATAACTGAAACAGAGTCACCAATCCGAGACTCAAGAAATATAAGTTTATCTAAGAATTGGTCAATCATATGAGACATATCGTCCATTGAAAGGAGTAATACTTCTGATTTATGCGTAGATCGCTGCAAATATGAGAGACATTCACAAGCGAGAATTATCTTGTTTTCATTCTCTTTGATCGCAGAAGATGATTTATAAAATGTTAATATTTTCATTATGTCAGCCCAATTTTTTTTGTATAATTCAGATTTAGCAGCTATATGTGGGGCTAACTTAATTGTTTCAAGTAGCCCAGTTAAACTGGAATGAGAGAGAACTGATTGCATGATATAAATATTAACTACAATCTTGTAACTTCAAATTAAATTATGATATGAATTTATACAGTAATATTATATAATTAGAGAAAAAACGAAATTAAAACAAGAAATCACATTAAAATCGAAAAAAAATACATACAATCTCCAAGATAGTTATCTGTATATGCCAAAAGTTCTTATTAAAGAAGTATTACGGATCTGAGTGTCGGGAAAACATTGAATTCATTCTGGGCAGGCGATACGAGATTGACACATCATGTATACCTTGTCTACAAATTTAAACCGATAGTAAATTCTTGTTGGCAAGTTTAAATGTTCCATTATTTATATTGATCTCAACATACAATAAAATCTTGTATTTTGATTGAATCCCAGATTTTATTTGAAATCTAGAATTTGAATTCGATCTGTACCTATCTGGACCATTTAAATAATCTTATATTATTATCTTTTATTAGTCTGACAAGATATTCCAATCATCATACATTGTTGTTGTGTTATTTGTTGAGTTATAACATAATTCCTCTTCAAAAGTAATGGGCATATTGCAGTTTTTTAACCTTTGTTTAAGTTTTATACTTATCTACTTACTTTTCTTCATCTTTGAGAATCACCATCTTGCAGACGCTTTAATTGCGAATAAGTATGATCTTGGCTCATTTTCATGTAATGACCTTTCTGTTGTTCCATCACACGAATTATTTTCTGCTACTTTTCAATGCCTTGAGAATCAACATTTTTCTTTTGCGCTAAAACATGATTATATTGATAAAGTTCTTCGTTTTGTTGATCCAATCCTCAAAAATACACCCTCTTTTGTTGAACTTGAAGATGAATCGACAATAACTCAAGATCTTGTTGTATTTGGAGATATTCATGGAAATCTTTCATCTCTACTATCAGTTTTGTCACCATTTATTGTTCAATCCACGTCAAATTCATCAAATATCACAACAGATAGTATGGGCTCTTCACCAAAGAAGAATAGTCCACCTCGCCACATTTCTCTTTCTCCCAATTACCAATATGTCTTCTTAGGAGACATTGTTGATAGAGGCGCCTATTCCCTTGAGAGCGTTCTCCTCATATTAACAGCTATAATCTCCCATAATGAACTATATTATCAATCCAATTCTCCATCCCTCAACGCTTCACAACATCCATCAATAACATTACTTCGTGGAAATCATGAATTTTTGCAAACTTTTGCTAATTTTGGGTTTTTACAAGAACTTCAAAAAAAGTTATTTTTAGATTCACGAGGTGGAATGAGAAAGAGTATTAGTCTCTCTCAAAGTGCACATATGATATTTCTCTCTCTTCTTGATACCTTTTCTCTCCTTCCCCTTGCTGCCTCCAAGGGAGAAATATTCTTATCTCACGGCGGATTACCTCTCCAACACAATCCTACCCTCTTAACAGATTCATTCTCCTCTTCCATCCTCTCACCGAGTCAACAGCAGAAGATTACCAACAATAATACATTCAATGGTCAAACTATCCTTCCGGTGAATTCTATGCGCATAATTGATGGTTTCAAGTCACTTGGCAAGCTTTCATTTGATCCCACATCCTCAGATTTCTCCTATGGTCCATGGGAATCTGTTTTATGGAGTGATTATCGAGATATCACTGATGGATTTTATCCAATGGATAGAACTCTGAGCAAATCAATAACCAATCCACGTGGTGCAGGTTTTTTGATAGGTAAAACAGACTTTGTGAAATTTATGTCATTTATGCACTATTCACTCTCTATTCGTGCTCATCAAATAATGAATTCACAAGGATATAACATTGGATTCTTATATTCATCTAATTCATCACTGCCTAAAACAAACATAAAAACTCAAATACCAATTGAATTATTATCTCGTGATGCGGCAGTTGATTCCACATCTTCTTCTTTTTCTCAAATGGTTCATATGGATGAGAATATTTCCCAACCTAATACTGAATTTATGGCCATCAATCCTAATAATGAAGACACATGTGATGAACGCTTGCTTTTGAATGGAGGAGAATATGAGTCTGTTGATAAGGAATCTATTTCAAATCCTATCCTCAATAATAGTAATAATTTAAATCATTCTGTTCATTCTCCACCGGTTATTCCATTCACTCAATCATTTGAATCTATAAATAGTAACGTTTTTTGTACTGAGAAACAACATGCATCCCTCTCTTCTCCAAAAGTGGTCACTGTGTTTTCTTCTGCCAACTATGGTGGGTTTTCGAACGAAGCGAATTTTATTATCGTTTCCGCTCAATCCCTTGGCGATAATCATTCAAATGAGTTCTCTAATGATCTTGAATTTCAAATTTGTGCAATCCGTTGACGATGTAATGTTTGTAAATCTTTCATTGACTTAGAAGGTAGAACCAAGAATAATCAATTGCAATCCGTGCTTCTGATAAAGGTTTTATTCCTTCAATAGATCAAAATTTGACTTATGAGCTCGATTCATTCTTCCATCAACGAAGATCATATATTAATTTCCCTGGACGAATCGTACAATGTTCTTTCCGGCTCGTCTGTCCCATAGATATGAATGATGCATCCATTATATCTGATCTATCATCGTGAAGAGCAATTGAGTCACTCACCAACCCAGATCCATCAACTCTCAAATCAGAACTCTGTTCATTGAGTTCACTGCGGCAGTGATCATTGCCTAATAAATATTTTGAATCAGCAATTGTTGGACAAGTTTGATCTTGATTCTTTCTTCCTCTCCTCTTACGTTTTTTTCTGCTCGACTCTTTCCTCTCCTCGCTTTGACGCTCAAAAGATGTTTGGATGGAGCTGAATGTGGCTTTACACTCATCAAAATCGATGGAACAGTCACTTGATGTTGCTCCAATCTCCTCTAATACATCTGAAACGCAGAGTTGAGACTTGCAGATCTCTGGATCAGAGTCGTCACTTTCCAGGTCGTCATCAATCTCAGATTGAGAATCATCAATGCTCTTTTTGGTCCCTATTTTTTTTGAAGATCTCTCTGATTTCACGGATGTGCTTTCTTTGGACTCTGAGGAGGCAATAATAGACTCAATCATATCGAGAACAGCTCTTCTCCTTTGAAGTCCAAGCTTATACATCGCATAAAAGGATTTGTCAAGGGATATCAATCGCTTAGCATCCCACAGAGAGCTATCTGAATTTTCACAATCCAGATCTTTGCTAGTTCTCTTCTTTCCAATTGAATCTTTGAATTTCCTTTTCGGGCATGAATCATCTCGATATTCATCAATTTCTGCTAACATCATATCAATTGAATCCTGAAAAGACGCCAAAGCGGTTGGAATAGAATAAGAATCTGGAAATCTTCGTAAATGTCTACACTGTTTTTGAAGAAGTTCTTTTTCTGTCTCCAGCTTTGATATTTCAGAGTAAATATTTTTTGTAGAGGTTTGAAGAGCTGAAATAGAATCATCAGAGAGCACGGAAATGAGAGATTGATTCGGATAATATACAACGGAATCATCGATTGAGAAATCAGATTTATGGGCAGGAATTACTAATCCGGAGGGAGTTTTTGATATTAAGATCATAGGTATGTCTGACTTTGTTGATTCATAAAAATCATCAACAATACTAAATTCTTCAAAAGAATTAAGAATGCGAAGAATATCTTGGATATCAATCTTTGGAAAAGTCTTTTGCACCAATTTAATCAATTGATTTTGAGAAAATGGTTTGTTTTCGGTTAGAATGTGTTGGATGAGAAAATTTCTTATCTCAAGTTTAGAGACAGCAATTACGTTATTTTGAGGTTCTAAATCAGATATCTTCAACATATATATCTCAGGGCAGGTGGTTTTGCTCACAAAATAACATAATTACAAACACTCAAGGTTTCGTTTACATTTTCCACCAAACGCAAAAAGCATATAAATAAGAATATTACCATAATTTTCATAGCCTATGATTCATTATAAACCGATTATATATTCTGAATTGCGTTGTAGTTGTCAAAGTTGGGTGTTATATCTTGAAAATCATGTGAGCATGTATTAGGCAAAAAAATACAAGGATACCGACAAATTATTAATTTCCTACCATGATAGGATCCATTTAAGCAAAAATATAAAAGAAAATTGAAATACATGAGACCATGGACAAAAAAAGCTATATATCACGAAAAACAGAATAATTCTAACGTAATACATAACAATCAGATAGATTAATCATTTAAGTATATCTTTCTCATTTGAATAAACCAATCAGTCACGTTGACGCAAGACAGATCCAAAATGATTTCGGTTTTGTTCTCGCATAAATCAATCCCTAAACAACACCAAGATAGCAAACAATGAGTGTTTTATTGAATTAACAGCGATAATTTAATTTATCGGAGGAAAAATGGTGAGGAATTAAACAGGCTTTCTTAAAACGCAAAAACAGGGAAAATCATCAAACAAATGAACCAAATCAAGATGAAAATTAGGTGAAACCTTATGATTGAGTTATGTTATTTTGTGAACATCACCTGATATTGGTGGAAATAGAATACCATGTCGACGGTATTTTAGTTTTCGAATGAAAAAGATAATTTGGACATGATAATGGCATCATTACATTGGTACATCTTGTCCTGGAAGATAATATGTGGGATAAGCAATCCCAGCATAAGGTGCATTAAATTTGGTTTCAAAAATTTCATGAACAGGGTTATAATCATCATCCCAAGTCAGAAAATCATAATATGTTTTTCCTTCATACACAATAAATACTTCATAAATCCATTCTTGGAGCGTTTTGTTCCCAAGATCACTAATTATTGTAAACCATGTATTCACTTCACTTCTCACAACTGGGTTTCCATAATAATCAACAGGATCCCCAATAGGCTCACCGTAGAGGTTCATATATGTTCTATTTACGTCTACATCAAGGAAATAATCCACATCATGCACATTATGGAGCCAATTTATCATATCTTGAGCCATATCCATACACTGGTTCCCACGAAAGATTTCTTCATTTTGCCAATAGTCCCAAAGTTCAAACATGGTGTAATTACGTCTGGTAGAGTTCCACTGATGCCAGAAAGATGCAGCGATGTCATTAAGAATATCTCCGGTTATATCAGAGATATGATTATCAATCACCCATCTATACTCTGGTTCAGGTCCAAATTCATGTCCATGAAAACATAACAATTCATCCCAGTGTGGCCAGACAAGATACCCATCATCACCAACATATGGGAATTTGGCAGCCATGGTATAATGATCGCGTGTATCATAGTGATATGTGAACGATTTTGTTGAATCATCTTTCGCTAAAAAACTCATTTGAGCGTGCATTCCACCAACAAATCCAAGAAGGGGACCAAACTCATCTTGGAAGGCAGGACGATTCACATAATAAACTTCATAGATTTCATCTGCTGGAACATCTTCCCAAACATCGATATAATCAACAGATTCTCCAGGAATGACCAAAAGTAACAAGACAACGAAACCCAAAAGCAAAGTGAATAATTTCATTGTGTTTTTCAATATTATTTATAAAATGAAAAACAATAATTACTAAATAATTTTTGAAATGACCCAAAAAACCATTTCAGATTCAATTTTCATTTTCCAGTAATTCATCCGACATAATAAAATTTATCGCGATTTTTCCGTTTTTAATGCCATGTTAATATATTTTTATCAATATTTTTTCCTGTCAAACAATGATAGCATACATTACATCAAATTTACTCAATGGGATTAGGTGGAGTGCTCCAGGAAAGCAAAGCCTCAGCAAGAGCAATAAGAACTCTATCTCCACTCTTCTTGGCATTTTCTTTAACACTTAGACTTAGTGATTTCACATGATCTTTAAAATGTCTCATTTCCTTTGGATTAAACACAATATTATTTGACAAAGCACTCATAATAACAGTAATTTCAACAATAGCATTTCTGTGAGCCACGATACTTTCTTCTCCCTTCTCCAACCCATCTTCAGAAAACAAAGACATTAAAAACCTCTCTTCTAAGCATTCTGACCATTCATGGGGTTGTAATTGGAAATAAAACAATCGATTCAATTTAGATGATTGTTTATCAAATTGTTGAATGAATTCTACCATTCTCCTAAAGCCAAGAATGGAAGAAACTTCCCAGAAGGAGTCGGCAAGATGAGGAACAGAATCGAGAGGAATTTCAGTAATACACAAACAATCACAAACTCCACAAAGAGAAGTTGCAAGCTTATTCCTTAATCGTTGATTCATAATTGCTTCAGGATCCAAACAAGAAGGAGAAGATATTTCACTTTCACATTGAATAGGCTTCTTGTCAGGAGAGGTCTCCGTTTGCTGTCCAGCGCATACACTTGTGCTGCTCGTTGATGTACTCGTTGATGTACTCGTTGATGTACTCGTTGATGTACTCGTTGAAGACGTGGTCTGTGTAGCCATATAGACATAAACCCGTTTTCCCTTCTTCTTCTTCCTCGTCTTCCTCTTCCTCATCGACTTCCTCTTCTTCATCGACTTCCTCTTCTTCATCGACTTCCTCTTCATCAACACAAACGGGATCTATCTTCTTGCCAAAGGTCATAGATTGAGGAATTCCGGCAATGTCGATTCCCTCTTTCTTTTCTTGCTCAATTAAATTGTCCATCCAGATAGCTAAATGAGGGATAACAAGTGAGGAAATTGAATGTTTTGAGGATTCTTCAACTTGTGCTTTGTACAAAAGTATTATGGTTTCAAGCAGATCAGGGAATTCAAATATCATATGTTTTGCTCCATATTGGATAAGAATAAAGTTAAATAATAACGGGAAGTTACCTGAAATGTTTGAGACGAGGTTTGTAGCAAAATCATCACAATTAATCAAATATTTATGAATAATCTCCATGGTTCTTTTAACAATCTTGATCATCGATGAGATATATCGTTTCTCACGGGAGAAAGGAAGGAAAAGCTGATGGGCAATTGTGCACAATGGCATGATCATTTCACATGCACTATTCGAGGCAATGCGATCAATAGAATCATTCGAAGCAATCTTTGTGATCAAATTGAGAAGATCTTTTCTCCTTTGCACTAACATGAAGGATACCGATTGACCCCGGAAGAATTGAGAAATCATCAAAAAGGGCTTCTTTTGAATATTGGTATATACGGAAGGCCAATATTCACAGGTCGCATTCAACACAGAGCAGACACGTACAATCCATCCTGGGTGTTTTGTGGGATGATTTTCAACATATACTGCAAAAGTTAACAATATTTCGTCCACCAAAGCAGTGTAATTAGTAGGAAGAGAAGTGGTAGATGGGTTGATGATTGAACTTTTTGAAGAAGAAGGCTTAAGCTTGCCACTTGAAGCATCATAATATAATTCAGAACAATTGGCACAACCGAATATCCACGAACAGACAAGTCTTTCAAGACAGTTCGAAATCCTTGCTTGGATACACTGACTCAAATCCTCACTCTGCAGGCCTTTAGTATTAAATCCTTCATATAATACCACTTTGCCGGAACAATGAGGAGTTGGGTGCTCATCATCACTCACAAAATCAAGATCATCTCGAGTATACTGTTTTAATACACCCATGGAGACAGCAGAATCTTCCCCAGTTACTGTAATTTCCCCTCCCTGACCCTCATGTTCTTCCTCACCCTCATGAGCTTGTGATTGGAGTGATTGTTTAAGGTTGAAAGGAAGCTCCCACTTGAAATCGCCAGGATATTCACTATGTGTGGATATTTGTTGCTGAAGGCAAAAAAATTTCGCGACAAAGCCAACGATTTT
>BQXS01000610.1:2728-14548 GCA_024181965.1 Aduncisulcus paluster
GGATGATAACAGTGATAATAACACAGCAGGAGGGAGCGTAGCAGGAATAAAGGGTCCGTTAACTATAATAATGTCAGGTTTTTCTTTAATTAAAACGCGAGAAGCTCTCTTAAAACCTTCAAATTTCCAATGAGAAGCATCATAAATTAACATATCTTTTTCTGATTCTGATTCCGATTCTTCTTCTTCCTCTTTCCTCATTTCTTTCTTCACTTTAATAAATTCAGTTGTTTTTTCTTCATCTTTAGCCACTTCACTTTTTTTGGGAATAGTTGAAATATAAGGCCCACATATCGAACATATTTTGAGCGGTTTATCCTGTAACTTCTTTTTATCCTCTGAAGGAGTTGATTTTTCATCCAATTCAACTGGTAATCCTGGAATAATATGCGTAACCATTACATTGTTACCCTTTTCCACTCTTCTCCCACGAAGAGCAATATATTGACCATCCACGAGCTGTGGTACGGTTCTTCCTGCAACTTGTATCGATTTTATATGAGGGGTTTGAGTTTTATGATCTAAATCAATAGTTTCAACATATACGGCACTATTCATTCTATCGAGTACAATTCTCCCACCAGCAACAAATGGAGAATCATCATCTTCATCGTCTTGAATTCCACTTGTATCTAATATTACATCAGTCTTGGATACGGAATATTGTTTTAGCAATTCATAATTATCAGTAAACGTTTGAACAAGACGTTTAATTGGCCGGAATAATCCAACAGATACATCAATATCAAGCCTAAAACGTGGTTTCTTTGTTGTTGGTTTGCCCATTTCGACAAGAAGGGCATTTTCTTGTTATTGTTTGAAGATGTCAATAAATGAAACAAATTCCGAGATAAATTGAGTTTATTTGACATATTCTGAAACATTCATGAAAAAATAAATCTTTGAAATCTTATTCTTCGGGGGATTGAATCGAAATATTGGTCGGACTAAGACAGAAGGAATGATGGCTAAATAAATTTAATTATTTAATAAAATCGTGATAATTTGCTTTATTTGTCCATTAGAATTATATTTCCTGCATTTAACTTTGAGAAAATAAATCGACCATTTTTTCGGAAGAGAAGAGGGCTCATGGTGAGGAGAGCGACTAGGTTAACCAAAATTCATGAGCAAGATGAAAAAAGAAAGGAGAGAATGGAGCAACAATTTGAGCTAGGTCAGAAAATGCACCAATCTCTTATTGAGCGTTTACAGAGTGGTGACCAACAATTACAAGAAGGAAAGAAGCGTAAAGAAATTGAAACTTCATATACTTCGATTGAAGAGTTCCCCGAAGGAACAAATTCAGATAGAGTTCGTGTTTGTTCTAAGGATAAAACTGTGCTCTTCCCACTCTTTGGAAGGCCAGTTCCTGTTCATTGCTCCAATATTACATCTGTTTCTTGCTCTGTTGCTGGGGCTATCTCGACCCTTCGTGTGAATTTGGATATCCCCAAACAAAACACGACTGATCCTATCCGTCCTGAATTTGTTGGTTTATCCTTTATCAAGGAGCTTACTTTTCAAAGTGCAGACCCTAAAGCTTTCGTTCTTATTGAAAAAAAGATTCGTGAATGGAAGAGACAGAGAACTCAACGTGAATCTGATCGTAAGAAGAGAGCTGTTATCATTAGTCAAGGTTCTCTTGTTAAATTCCCGACTGCCACTGCTCCCAAATTGCGCCAAGTTAAGATTTACCTTCCAGGTAGAACAAAAGGAAATGAAAATGGTCAACTCATTGCCCATGCCAATGGGTTTAGATTTGTCTCAACAAAAGGAAATACATTTGATTTATTATATAAGACAATTCGTTATGCTATTTTCCAACCGGCTTGGAAGAGTGAAACCAAGGTTATTCTTCACTTCCACTTATACGGCCCTATTTCAGCTGTTATGAAAGGAACCACATCCCGTGGAAGTATTCCCACTGCTCAAGATGTTCAAATATATGCTCAAGTTGATTCTTTGTCCTCCGTGGCCTCCTCCTCCAGACGTTCTTACAAGGAAGAGATGCAAGAAGAGGTGAGGATGAGAAGGGAGATTAAGAAGCGTGTTCGTGACTTTGTTCAGTTTATTACTCGTGTTAGAGAGCATCTCAAGAAACGTGAGGAGGATGGAAAGGATGATCGATTCAAGTTCCAAGCCCCCAAGGAGAAGTTTGGTTTCAAAGGAAGCAGTGGTCGTTTATTCTATCCCGCAGCCCATTGTCTTGTTTCTCTCACCAAGCTGCCCCATGTTGTTGTCCCCTGGGATGATGTTGAGTTCGTTGTGTTCGAGAGGCTTGTCATGCGTCTATCGTCATTCGATCTCACCTTTGTCTTCAAGGATCTCAGTCAGGAGCCTTACCAGATCAGAGCTGTGCCATTCGAATATCTTGAGCAGCTCCAAGACTTCTTCAATAACTTTGAGATCAAGTATTTCACCAGTACAACCTCCATTGGTTGGGCGATGATTGCCAAGAAGCTCCTTAAGGATGAGAAATCATATAGGGATTTCTTGCTTGAGGAAGGGGGTTGGCCTGCACTCTTTGGCGAACGTGTTCTTGATGAGGATGAGGTCGAGGAAGAGGAGCCCGAGGAAGAGGTCTTCAAGGAATACAGTGATGAAGGGAGCGAGTTCGTTGATGAGGAGGATAGTGATGAATTCGTCGATGAAGATGAACTCGAGAAGGAAATGGAGGAAAGAAAGGCTGAAAAGAAACGTAGAGAACAGGCGGATGACGAAAGCTCAGAGGAAGAAACTGAAGAGGAAGATTGGGAAGAACAACAGAGAAGAGCTAAGCTTGAAGATGCCAAGAAAATGAGAGCTCAAGAACGTGGACAACCTTTCAGTGATGGAGGGCAACTCAGAAGGAAAAAACACCGATTCCTTTGAATTTAAGAATCATGACTTGGTGAATGATTTTTTTTGACCGTTGTTGTGTTGCGTGTTCTGAAAAAAAAGATGAAAATAAAGGATATATTTAACTTGTTTGAGAGTTTTGATTTTATATATGATATTTATTTTCTAAATTGTAAACCACAATTGAAACCAAGTTTAAACTTGAAGTTTTGGTACACAATCCAAGATAACAAACAATGGGTATAAATTTATATTTGGTCAGACACGGAAATACATCATGGAATACATCTGACAAGTTCCGTGGAAAGGCAGATATCTTCCTCTCAGAACTCGGTCGTGAACAGGCGACATCTCAAGGGAAAAGACTTTCAAAAGTTAAATTTGCTCATGTATATTGTTCTCCTCTTAAAAGAGCTCAGGAAACAGCCACAAAAATAATTTCTCTTAACTGTACTCCTGGACTCAAGGAAAAACTCGAAATCAAACCAGAATTGGCTTCTGTTGATTATGGTATGTGGGAAGGCCTTACACCAGCTGAAGTTGAAGAAAAATGGCCAGGATCTTTTGATAAATATGCTAAAGAACCTCATACTGTTGTGTTTCCAGGTGGAGAATCTCTCTCACAAAGATTAGACAAAGTTTTGACAGTTTTAGATGAAGCCCTTTTGAAATATGGGGATAAGAAAGATTCTGAGGGTAATGATTTAAATATTTTATTCGTTACTCACCAAGTTGTCACCAGAACCTTTTTGTGTCATTGCTTTAAACTTCCTGATGCTAGAGGATATTGGTCTATTGGTCAAGAAACTGCTTGTCTTAATATTATTACAATTGCAGAAAGGGATGAGTGTGTGGTTGAAAAAATGAATATTGGTCCCTTCGATCCTATGAAAATCGAAGAAACCGAATCAGTCACCACAGACTGTGGGGAAGAAGAAAAATAGGACAATCTAAACGATGAATTTCATTTAAATTCAGTCTTTTTTTATTTGTTTTGTTAAATTTTGTTATTGTTTTTTCGAAATGTCGCTTTGAACAATTTATGGTTCATTATGTGTCCTTTTTTATATTGTTTTGGGAATATTTCTAATTCGATCATCAGATCTTCTGATCTGTGTCGTTTATTTATCGGACGAAGCAAGTTCTTGCTCTGATATTGGCAACTTGCCATTGAAGATGCAAGATTTTCTTCCCAAAACGAATAAAATATCATTCTTACATTTATGAGTTTGTCTTATTAATAATTAACACATATCGTTAAGGAAGGGGAGTGTTCGTTTTCAATTTCAAACAAAAAGTGACTTTCCGGAGTCTCCGGACCGGAGATAATGAGGTAATCTAATTTATATCCCCTCTATATCACAGCATTAAAAACATTTATAACCAAATCAACCCTTATGTATGTATTTTGTTCCTAGATGGAGCCTCAGCTTCGTTCTTGAGACCGTCTCATGAGAGTGGCTCTCATATCGGATATGATGATGGGTATGCGTTGTTAATCGACTCATTGCCATTTTTTCGGAAAGAATTATGTTTTTAAGTACGTTTTTACTGGATTTTGTTGTGTATGTGGATTCCACATTGTGGAAAGTATTTTAAGAAGGTTATTGCAGCTCCGGCGAGAAAAGTAATTTTGTTGATTTATTATTTGTAAGATAACGTTATCATATATCCACGGATAAGGTTGACTCTCCTACACTTTGCTGATTCAGAAAAGATATTCTGTCAGGCATGGATTCCGCTTTATATGAGACTCAAGGCATCATTAAGTTGTATTTGATCATTTGAAGAGTATGTTAACCACATTGGTGATCAATTAAAATATAAAATAACTTGAAATAAAATAATACAATCAAAAAAAAATATATATATATATCTAAAAAGAAAACCCAATTCGGGAGATTGATATCAAGTAAAAATCAGTAAAACTTTGATTAGAATTACACCTATAATAGTTAAGATAGAACATATAGTGGTACAGTACAAAAAGATTGAGGCAAGTTGAGTGAAATGATAATCATGGAAAGTCCCGAAGTATGAATTGTTAATAAAAAAAAATTAATGTCAAAAAATTATTGAAGATTATTGAAGAATTTTGAAAGTCACTGGATGGGAAGAAGGGCATTATTAAAAGGTTAAAATAATAATCTTGGGTAGTACATTATCCAATGACAAATATTAAATTAAATTGGATCTCGTTAAGATTTGATTTGGGATAATAGTCAAAGAAAATTGAATATTAGAAGAAATTACCTTTTTGATCCAATAAATTGAACAGAAATAAGTTTCTAAAAATGAATTAAATAGATCTAATAATAGATCATAATTAGTATCAATGAGTAAATATTATTCCACCCATCCTGTAATCCGATAGAAGAGGGCAGAGTCAGTGTTTGATGAACTATCTGAGAGCATAACTCTTACAATGACTTGGCCAGACTCATCGGGAGTCACACCGTCGCAAATGATCTTAGTAAGGTCATCAACAGAGTCGCTCAGAGTGTAGGTACAACTTCCACCGTTATCCGTGCTCACAGAGGACACCTGCATGAAACTATTGGCATACACATTAAGCACAACAACGCTGTAGCTGTCTGATTTAATGGGATTGAAGCTCACACTCATGGCTCCAGCACTCACTTCCTCAGACTTCACAAGGAGAGATCCAGATAGAGTCAGATGAAGATCAGCCGTAGCATTGAAAAAGATGGGAGATACTGCGAGCCAGGAGGGCACACTCACAGATAATTCAACATTCGTATCGTCAAAAGCAAAGTACTCGTTTGTACTGTCAGAATACAAGTTAGCAGGCCATTCATCATTGGATGAATCGTACCAGAGGTACAAGAGTTGAAGATCAAGAGATTCCTCTGAACCAGAGAGAGAGAGGGAATACAACACATATGTCACCATAAATTGATGAAAAGAGGGTAATGTTTGAACCAAGAGGGAGATATCCCTCACCATCAAGAGTTTGAAGGGCAGAATTGGAACCGATCTGGGAATATCCTCCAGTTTTACCCATTTTGAGCACAGTGATATTGGTTTCAAACTCATTGGTATACGGTTCGACAGTGGTATCAATACAAACAGAATAGAACATAATGGCGAATAATGGACGATTACTCATAACATCCATAGTAATTGACACTTCCCCGATTGCCTCGTAGTTTATGACTCCATCAACACTCGAGAATGAAGCTTCATATATCTGGGTTGGACGAATATCCATTGAATTGGCATTCTCAAAGTGGAGGTGATAAATACCATAAAGGTTATAATAAGAATCGATACTTTCCTCAAGCTTAATTCCAGCAATGTGGACTCCACCAATAGAATCAGCGACAACACCGTAGGGTTTGAAACTGACAGAATAGCTCTTTGGAAGATCACCAATCATCATGGCACTGAAGGAAGGCCACACAAGGATAGAATGACTACTGGCATCGGTAACATAGACCTGTCCAGTTTGTGAGATAGCAACGTTCAAGTTAGCGCTCTGAGTATCCTCTTCGAGCGTTAGCTCAATGTCGTACACAGAATTGCCAATATATTCGCCATTCAAAATTAGCATACACTCAAGTGTGTACACTGATGTTCCAGATAGAAGGAAGTTGACACCACATGCAACAGAAGCATCATATACAATCGTGTCCTCGTTCGACAAGTTTGTATAAGTTAATGGATCAGTGAAGGATATGGTTGAAGAAGCTACATATTGGATATTGGAACTGGCAAACTTAGCTTCTGGCAGCGAATCCATGTCAGCATCCCAGTCAGTACCATCAATGGTGAAAGTGTAAACAGCTCCTTTAGAGTTTAAATATATTCCAACACCGTTATCACCAATAGAGAAGGAAGGGGAATTGGAAATGTCAAGATCAGCATCGAAATCATAGGATTCCTTGGAGGTGAAATCATCAGCAAATGTGAAGAAAGGGGCCAGAGTCCCAAGGGTCTCCACACTAGGGTGTAAATTACTAACTTCTCCACGGACAGATTGCATGTAGATGGTCTCGGTGCTGCCTTTTACAATGGAGAGTGAAGATGAATAGAAGATAAAGGGACTGGCATTTTCGTCGAGGGTTTCAGAGAGGTATAAATTAACCGAAGAAAGGTTCCCGATGGTTCTTTCAGAGAAATTGTCGAAGGTCACAGTAACCATGGAATCAGCAGCCTCAGATGAAATATCTCCAGATGCAGCAAAGAAAAGTTTGATTTCTCCAGATGTTTCATCCAAAGTTCCCTCAATAACATCACAATCAAGAGTTGTGCCACTGGATGTTACTTCAGCAATGGAACAATGCATAATCAATCTATTGATGTGTCCAGCACTGTTCTGATATGTTTGGCCACTGATTCCCGTCAACCCATTCATATCGTCGTACAAGAAGATAGTGTTGCCACGGACAGTGTATCCGTCATCCAAGAGAGCGAGAGAATCGGCAACAGAATGCTGAACATCGTCAAGAACAGTCGATATCTTGGGGGAGTAAGGTTTCCATGAAAGGGCAGCAACAGACTCATCATCTATTTCATCATCAGCGATAGCAGTGAGATAGAGATTGGATGAAAGGGCTTCGGGGAAGGAAGGGTGGATAATCTGAGGATTAGCACTATCTTCACGAGCATCGAGGTAGAATATATTATCCATGTCAGTTGATACCTTAACGTCACTCTTCTTGACATATTGACTGTGGTGATGCAACTCATCGGCATCGTTGCCCTGTGTCAGGGTTGTGTACTGGTCACCAGAAAGATGGACATCCTCGGCTGAGTTAGTCATGAAATCAGAGTGCGAGAGGTCCAATATTGTCAACGTGTCGTCATTTTTAGTGTCAACTTGAAGAGTTCTAACGTAATGTTCAGGATCCGAGACAGAAGAATCTCTAGGAATGATCTTGGCACCATATTCCAGCAAACTATCCTCATCAACAATGGTTCCATCGGTTTGGGTGGGGGTTCTTATAAACCATGTTCCTGTACTGTCCTCGTTCCCAGACTCAATGGGAATAGAGTCAAAGGGGAGAAGGCCAAGATCAGTCAGTTCAACGAGCTTCTCCTCAATCTTGTCGTGATAAAGGGCATGAGAATGACCAGGATCGGAAGTGACGGTCGTTAGTTTGGTGAGAGTGTCCTCACTAATGTGAACATCACCACCTTTAATACCGTCCATATCAGAATGGACAACCTTATGGTCTCCAATCATTAAAATACCATCAACATATTGTGTGTCATTCGTGCTTTCCATTGTTTGGACACCATTTAAAATTAATGAACTCTTTGAGATCTGGCGATTCATTCCAGAGGAAAGATAAGTGGAAGAAAGAGATATCGAATCGGTGGTTGAGGTTTCGGAAAATCCTAATAATCCAACGAGGGCAGGCCATGCCTTAAACTTAATAATCACATAACTGAAAGCAACAATAATAACAATAAATAAAACTCCAAATAAAATAGCTAAAATAATTAAATTCAATTTAAGAGCCCTAACGGTCTGTTTTTTCTCAATAGTTTGCCTCTTTTTCGCAGCTTTGCTTTCTTTTTTAACCTTAGGGGCAGAGGTAGCATCGGGTTCAACTCGATGACCGATAGCAGAATCAAACATGGTCGAAGAAATGGGTGCCGGTGTCATAATGATACCAGAATCTTCCATGGTGGTAGAAATTACGGAGGCCGGTGTTATCATTGGGGCTATAATACCAGTAGAAGGCTTTGATCCAAGAAAAGGATCTAATGCTCCAGCGACATCGGCCATTTCGGGCATTTTGGGGTCTGATGCCTTTGGTACTGTTTCTTCAACATCAACATGATCTGGAGAAATAGCAGCGACATCTCCAAGATAGTCAAACATATCTTCTCCGAATGGATCTTAAATTTTGACAATATTGTAAGTGTAAATAAAATAATAATAAAGATTAGCATCAAAATATACATACCTTCCATTGTTTTAAAGTTTAAATGAGTGTGATACCGGGGGAAATGTTTGATATGGAAAGATTTTACCACTTGATGAAATTTTAACGACAAAAATAATAATAACGTTCCGAGAAATGTTTATTTTTTAGCTTGGTGTATTTTACAACCATGCAAATTCAGAAATAATTTTTTTGCGTTCTATTTCGCTCTAATCATCTTTATTGGAGCTATACTGAACTATTTTAAATTATACTAATCGATACTAAAAAATAATGACTCTTAAATGCAATTAAAATCCGGAAAAACTCAGAATTCCACTTTCTGGGTTTTCCATACATCTTACCGATAAATAGATCATTAACATGGTCATTGAGCAGAGACTATTGGGTTATATCGCCATATATGGGTGAGCTCGAGCTAGGGACAATCCATATGGCCTTCAAGGCCGCCTTGAATCTGTGAATATCACAGAATATCACGAAAACTCGTTGTCCTCATAAATAATTTCACAGCTGTGAATACAAAAATAATATCAAGGAGTGACTTTGAAACACAATACTCAGGAATATCTACAAACCCTACTGTAGTACTATCATAGTACAAGGAGGAAACCATCAACAGAAACCAAACAATAATATGATCCACAAGAAATTTGATGTAATGTCAAGCATAAATACCCCAATAACCACGGTCAAACCTTGGCTGATTCATGTTCCACAACACTGTTGATGATAGGCATGATCATGTTGATCAGTGCTCGTCATATGTTTTTAGATTGAATTGATTTATATTCTTCTCTCTTTGGATGATTGAAACTACTTCTTTCTCAATGCAAAGAGAAAAGGTTGATCAACAGTTTCGGTTGAAGGCCTCTACAGATTTGACAAAAAGTCAAATAAACCTGGTTCGGCACTTTTGCCTTTTTGTTTTGAAGGAGGTTTCTTATCTCTTGGCTTGCCTTGCTGACGCTTTTTGATTTTGGCAAGAGATTTCATTTTTTGTTTCTTATTTTTTGCTAAAATATCCTGATCAGAACTCATTCCTTTCGTATTGGCTTTCTTAATCCGAGTATCTTTCTGATATGATCCTTTTCTTTTTCCTTTTTCAGTCAAACTTTTTGAATGTTTGGACCCCTTCTTATCCTGACTATTTCTAACTTTTTCACTATCTGATGTAGACATTTTTTTGAGAGGTTTAATTTTAACTTGAGAAATAAAAAGTGGGAACGATACGTGATTTGTACATTTTAAGCACGAATAAATGCAAACCTTCCGAACTTTATGACTATCCACCTTAATATATTTTCGAGCTATTTTACGATGGCGAACCCTACAATATTTCCCATCGATCCATGATATACCACAGAATGGACAAAATTTACGTTTTATACTTGGGGTTTGTTCATCTTTTTCATAGGTTGAGAGTTCCGAGCTCCTTTTAACATAATGAAAGAGATAAGAGAAAATATGAGGATAAAATTCAATATAATATAAAAAACAACAGAATATAAGAAGTGAATATTCAAACAACAACATACTTGACATATCTTTTGTAATCAAGAGGTAAGGCATCAACAGACAACAATTCTGTAAACAGTGTTCGGTAATCTTCCATTAATCTATATATTATCCTAAAAAGCCAACAAGAATGCCAGCAATGTCACGCAAAACGATATTTTTGTATTCCTTGCTTTATACCTGAATTAAATAGAATTTGATTATCAAATTTTTGTTATTCTATGATATTGACTACCACTTTTAGTTAATATATTCCGTTAATAAGCAAATTTGACAGAAATATTGAAACGATATTTTTTCCTTGCACTAGACCAAACTTTTCATCTATTGCTTCACAAATCTGATTATTATTTGTAAAATTTATTTTTAATTTCTCTATATTGAAATAGATGGAGACTACACAATCTATCTTGGAAGAATTCATTGCCAAACATATATCTGAGTTAAAATTTCTGTTTAATTTTTATTCTGGTACATCAACTTACCTTTCTGGTGGGGATTTTATGAAAATATTGGATGATTCTGGTCTTTTCTCATCGAAAAAAATTACCAGAAATCAAGCTCGTTCTATCTTTGAATCCATCGTTTTTAAATCATTACAGCAAGTAAGAAAACCAAATGTTCCTGGAAGATCCATTACTGTGTCTGAAATTGGAAAGAATCTGTTTTCCACTTCTAAAGTATATCATGAGCGGGTTGCTAGAAGTAGAGATGTAGTAATAGCTAAATCATTTGATAAAACATATTCTCAACTTACTAAATCTAAAATTTTAGAAGAACGAGAAAGGAGTAGAGCGTTTGATCGGGTCAACCCTCCAGACGCTTCAATGTTTGCCCCTTCACCTCAATCTTTTAAACAAAGTCTTATTTCAGAAATGCCATCCCATGCTCCAACCTATTTACTTGGTGGAAAGTCTCATTCTCCAGCTCGTCAGATTACTTCAGCCACATATGCTACTCGTGCCCTTAAATCGGCACATTCAAGATCCAGTCACTCTAGTGATGGAGGTAGAGTTAAATCTTACCTTAATTTGCGGACTATTCCACATCCTGCCACGCTAGTTCAAGGTGATCTTGATAATTCTAAATCTCATACTGGCAACAAATCAAAACAGAGTTTAGGTACCGCGATATCTTCTTCGGATGGTCCTTCGTCATCTCTTGCTCTTCAAGCCAGGAGTTGGGGTCTTGGAGGTCCACTCTATATTGAGGGTAACGGAAGTATCGGCGGTGAGAATGTTGAAAAAGTGCTTGCTTCTGTGAGAAGTGTGGCTGGGAGCACTCCAGTTGCAAGAACAGGGATGTCTCACGAGTTGAAGAAGAAGAAGAAAAGGGAGGAGACTCTTGAGTGGAAAAGGAAGAGAAAGGACCAAATGAAAACAATCAAGGAGAGAAGAAAGCATATAATAAGCGGAGAAATGGTTAAACCCTGTGATATTGCAACGCGTGAAGTTTATTCTGCTACAGGTCGTCCTCGACCAGCCATCTCTCGAACATCCTCAGTAAGCAGTCATTCGGCCAGTGAAGAGGAACATTCCATGTC